>JAOWBC010000617.1:10346851-10364838 GCA_028566105.1 Hypoplectrus providencianus
TGTGTGTGTGTGTGTGTGTGTGTGTGTGTACCTGGGACCCTTGGTGTCTTGTTGTATATGACAGTTGAGATGAAGACTCTCCCTCACCACTCTCTCTACACCTGGAGTAGTATAGGTCAGGTGGCAAGGCATCTGGTCTTCAGGCTGAAGAAATAAGGCAAGAACTGACAAACTAAGGGACATCATTTAAAGTTATTCTGTGCACTTTTATGATCTTCTATATGACTTAAACTGAAGACTTTATGCTGATTCTGCTGCTTGATAAATAAGTCAGTTTAAACTCTACCTTGCAGCGTGTGTGTGTATTCATGAAGCTGAACGGAGTTGGATGACTGTCGGGGGGGTGAACAGTAGCCAGGGAAAGGTCTACTGAGTCCTTCACGATCCTGGGAGGGGTACCAGTCCTCAGTCTGCCTATCCTGAGCCCCAGCTTTTCCCTCAGTGTCCAAGACAGCCCAGCGCTAGATGGAGCGTCTCCAATCCGACCCCCAGGGGACGAGCTCTGACCCATGAAGAGGGAGCCAGACAAGAAAGTGCCAGTAGTAAGAACCACAGAGCTGGCTGAGATCGGCTGGCCTCCGTTGGCTGGAATGATGTTAAACAAGTGCAAAATATTAACTGATAAACCGATTTATTTTTGTCTAAAACTTAAAAAGTTCATTTAAGTGGTTTATCCTTTTGTTCAACAGCAGATGTTTAACAAACTCCAGATTCCAGATTAAAATAGCTCAGGTCAACACCTGCTCCCTACCCAAATGTATCCCAGTGACTCTGTGCTGTCCCGGCTCCTCTGGGTCCGGTTCTGATACCAGTAGCTCCTCCACCGAGCCCTCCAACACTGTCAGCCTGGGAGTGGACAGCAGCTCAGACTGAATGAGGAACAGCAGCAAACATATAGTTAAAGCAACAGTTAAGATCTTTTAAGTGGAGTTGTTTAAATGATTTACTTAAGGGATCTACTGTGAGTAAAACTTACTATGTATATATAACTCATGCAAACCACAAAAACTATTACTTTGACAACTTCGCAGATGATAATTCTGTTTCACTAAACACTGACAGTGATACCACATCTGTGTGTAAGACACCTGAATGAATTCACGGTAGAGCTGGCGGTCCAGCTGGGCCCTCGGACCCCACACAGCGGGGCCTTTTCTACGATTCAGGATTGAGAAATGGATCCCAGCCCAGTCTCCTGCTCGACCACACAGCCCATCCAGAGCATCCACCTCCTTCACCAACTGGCCCTTCCCTACTCCGCCCAGAGACGGGTTACAGGACAGGGCACCTGGGGGATTCACAAGAGAAGGAGTGTCTGTTAGTGAATAATTTGAAGAAAATAAACTTATGTAAGGAGCAAAGTGCCTGTTTGTCTCACCAATGGTTTGTATTTTCTGAGTGACCAGCAGTGTCTCAGCGCCCACTCTGGCTGCAGCTGCTGCCGCCTCTGTCCCTGCGTGTCCCCCACCCACAACAATGACATCATACTGCTGTCGGGCGAGGTGACTGGTATGTCTGGAAACCAGTGACAAGAAATTCTGCAGATGGGGGAGCTTCTTAGTCAACATGTGGGATGCATATCTGTTGAATGATGGTGAGATGGTTAAAAAGTTGGAAATATTAAAGGGAGCAGAAAGAGCATGAAGGCCAAGCTGCTTTCATCATCAGTTAAATATAAATTAACGGACACGAACATATAATAATACTGTATCAAGAGTCGAGTCATATTCAAAAGTTGTGAAAAAAGTAGCGATATTAGATTAATCAAGTAAAAACTCAGATGGTTCCTTTAAAGGTGTTTTTATAAATGTATTTGTTTCATTATGCTTGGCATGTCACAAACATTTGATCCACCTTACAGACATTTACTTGACTCTAGCTAAAAGAAAATCTCATTTTCTTTTATTCGTTTTTATTATTTATTAAAACTAAACACAGATCATTTTCAATCACTGTTTAAACCAATTCGTTAGCATTGATTTTCTTCAGTCTTGATCGAACACATTTACGACGATCGCCGCATTTAAATGTCTCTTAGCAATATACACATTATTTATATGTAGGCCTATACTTTTAAAAATAAAGTAGGATTTTTGAAACCAGGCTAGGTACGGGTATAAAGAAACTAATAAATTGTCTCCTCGAAAATTGTGGTACTTACAATTTCACTTTGGCAGAGGACGAATGAGATCTGTTGTTTGATGTTAAAATGATCCTAGTAAAATTATATTGCAAAGGAAAGCTTCGGCTCTTTGGGGAAACTCCTGCTATGTAACACAAACGCTCTTAATGGAGGCCGCCATGTTGTCCGCAGCTTACAGTCGTAATAACTGCTGTATACAGGCACTGACAAATTTGTTTACTAGGTCAAGTTGTGTTGGCTTACCATTTGCTGTTCTTCCATGATGGATTAATGAATGCAATTTAAAAAAAATTTTTTTTTTGAAAGCAATAGCAAAATAAACATTAAAATATATAAAGTGGTAATACTACGCATCAATGTGACACGTTGTAAACAAAACAATATTGATGTGTTGTTTGGCGACTGCCACGTGTACAGTGAAAACCATGCTTTCTTGTTTGTAACAGAGACAAATCTGGGTAAATATATATTTTTAACTTGATTCACATAAAATTTCACGTACGCGCGCTCACTAGTAGGTCAAAGGTGCACGCGCACGTCAACGCCCCCCTCCCCCTTCCAGCCGGTTTCCAGTCAGCCGCGCGCGGATTGAGTCAAGTGAACCTACCGAGAGGTGGTGTTGACCGACCGCAGCAGGTTTTCAGCAAGAAACCTGAAAAAAATCAAACTTCCTAAGGCGACTGACAGTAACGCCGAGACCTTATTTCTGAACGGAAGGGTCAGAGGTGTCGGAATTAAGGCGACGCAACTGAGAGAAGAAAGTAAATCCCGGAGGGAAAGCGCCCGAAGTGAGCTTGAGGATCAAAGCTAATGCTAAGTTAGCCTGCTATTGCTAAATAATTATACGGAAACTCGTGTCATTTCATCAGCCGTTTGCTTTGACATAACCACTACGGTTACAAAGTAGATAGTCGGGGGAGATTTATTAAGTTATATGTTACATTTAATTTAAATAGCGAGGTGTTTTACCATAACATTTTAGGCCACAAGCGACTTAGCAAGAGTAGCTACAATAGCTGGTCTCATTGAGGTAACACCGGCTCTGCGCTTCTTAGGACAGGTGATATTGCTAAAGATAGTTCGCTTTCAAAGCAACTTTAGATCTTGAGGAATTAGAGTTTATAAGTTAGTGTACACTTGGTGGTGTCCAAGCCTTGTGCTTCACAATGCTGAAACAACAACAGCAACCCGGCTCGGGCGGGAGAAAAGCCTCGAACGGAACCTCGGGCCCCGCCGGTATGTCTTCCCCAGTCAGCGGCATCAACAGTGGCAACAGGACGCCGGCCGGGAGGTAAGCGGGTTGGGGGTCTGCTGTCAGGACAGTCCGGGGATTGTCCTGTGACTTGGAGGCCTACCGGTTAAGGCGCTGTGTGCTAAGTGGGCGTGTCTCGGGAATAGATTTCCTCTACAGGCCAATGAGATTACTGCATGTTAGATTGACAGGAGCTGTGGTCCAATCAGAATGCTAACATTGAATCGAAGACAAAAAAGTGAGGTGGGTCCAAGTTTGGTGAAAGCAGTGAGGAGCAAATCAGCATACAAGCTATGCAAAGTTTATCTGGCCTGTCAGTGCCAGCGAAGGGACCTTGATGGTTGAAAAATGTAAAATATAAAACAACATGTGTTAGTGGCACGGAAAAGCCTGGAACATAAATATTGTTGAATCAAATTTCGTGGCCAGCAGCAAGTCATATGTGATCTAAATCCCTGCAATGTGTGTGTGTTTACTGAACTCTTGCCAGCTTCGTCTCAGTCTTTGTTTTGTAACCCTCTATGTGACGAGCAGTGATATCATCCCATGTGAGCATTCTTTATGGAGAGTGCATTTATTCTCTAGTCTTATCCCTTTAGTGATACGATGCAAATAACAAATTATTGCTTTAATGCAAGTTTCCTGTTTTTCTGAAACGTTGATATGATTTCAACAAAATGGATCTGCAGAGGGACTGACGGTGGGATCCTTTAAAAGGCATCCGTAAAACTTTTTTTTAACCAATATTGTAGTTTTATTCTAAGATAGATAATATACAATTTCCTTCTTGAAAAATTGCCCCTATTCTGATGCCAGTGTTTTTGCTCGAAGCTGCAAAGGGGCTTGCAGCATGTGGATGTAGGCATTTTCCGTAAAGGTATACATTTAAAATGGGTGGTTTTAGTGTCCAAGCATGCATTGCAGTTAGAGATCACTCAGAACGTTGACTGGGAAACTTGTCAGACCTGTATCTAAGGTTATGAACTTCTCCTAATCCAACTATATGTTTTATATGGGGAATGTGATACTGCCTTGACAGGTTTTAATGTTGTACTCCTTTTGTTTCGAAGCGGATGAACATGTCTTAACTGTATTTGTCTTCCACAGGAATCGAACTTCTACAAAGCCATCATTCCAGTCTTCTCCTGTGAGTATCCTCAATGGGAAAATTTGGGCAGCGGAATGCAAAGTGCACAACATAATATTGAGGGCTGATATTGAAAACATGCAGAATACAATTACTGCAGTTATGGGTCTCTTAAGTTGATGAATTGGATGTGGAATTGGATTATTATGATGGATGGAAACAGGCAATGTATTTTGTGTCCACAATTCAACAACATATTTAGTAGATTTTTTAGACTTTTTAATGAAGAGCTGTTTCATAATAGATTCCTCAAGTGTCCATAATTTAAAATATGATGTTTTAGTCCTGTGTGACATCAGTGACCAAAAACACATTTTATAGAAAGAGAAAAATGTTGGATGCACGAAACTACATTCCAGTTCAGTCTGAGGATCAGGAATAAACAGTTCATATGAATTGGTCAATGTTGGTTAAACCGCTGTTCAGGAGAGTGCGTCATAAGTGGTTCTGCTATATAAACATAGAGAGTTAGTGTGGCCTTTCCTTGGAATGGATTGCCAAATATTATCTAGTGGTTAACACATGTAACTATGTTTTTTTTTTTTTGTTTTTTTTTAACACAACACTCCAGTCTCAGCTATACTGCACAGGCTCTCTATATAACTTGCAATTTATTTTTAAGTTCTTCCACATGTATTCAAAGCTCTCAACAGCCTAGGACCGACCTTCATCACTGATTTCTTGCCATCTTATGTTTCTTCATGATCCCTAAGAACCATACATGTGGTTTTTTACATTTCCAAAGCCCCACCAAAAAAAAAAATTGAGATGCAGCTTTTCTCACTTGAGGTCCCAAAGTGTTAACCAGCCTATCCAAAGATATTGGAGAGAGAGGCTCTCTTTGTTGAAGCTTTTAAACTGCACTTAAAAACATATCTCTTGACCTGTCCTATTTCTAGCACCTCTTCTGACAATGAGCGTGCTTCAAACGGAGGCCCACACATTGATTTTAAATGACCCTTTTATGCTTTAAAATGGCTTGTTGTCTATGCAACACTTAGCACTTTGTCTTTACCTGACTTCATTTTGATTTAAGTTTTTTTATTATGTCTATGTGATGCTTTTTTACGCCACGTCTTAATGAAACTTTGCTTGATGGATATGTTGTACCTTTTCCCATCTGCAGGTGTTTGAGGGTGTGTACAACAATGCCAGAATGCTTCATTTCCTCACAGCTGTTGTGGTAAGTAATTTGGTTTGTTCTGAATATTTCTCTCAGAGTTGGATGACTTTTCTTGAAAACAAATGCCTTGCGTTGACCGCTTTGACATTCACCATAATAGTGAGACATAAGATATAACCTGCCTACTGTCGAGGCACCGTTCCTTTTCTGAACTGCTTTGTCCGTCCATTGTGTGCAGTGAGGGTTAACAGCAGCAGGCAAAGGGCTGCTGATTATAATCCCTTCCTCATCTGATTGCAAAAGACAGGGTATAGGCTGCGCATTCTGTGTCAACACTACAACAGAAAATATCCACGTCAGATAGAATAAAGCATACAAGACTTGTATAATTAGTTTTCCAGTTTTGGAATTGTTTTCTAGCTAACATTCCCTAACCTTAACTGTGGTAAATAACTGTTTAAATAAAATATCTTATTCTTTCTCTCTCTGTCTCTCTCTCAGGGCTCTACCTGTGACATAAGAGTGAAGAACGGCAGTGTATTTGAAGGCATATTCAAGACACTCAGTTCTCGGGTAAGAAGCTCAAGTTCAAAAAGTTCACAACATGATCCCACACAGAAGGGCCAATTAATTGATACTTTAGCACCAATGCTCAACCCTGTGGCTAATTTTTGGTGTGAATGCAAACTAGTTGCCATTATGGTAAGTTCTGCTTTACAAGTGCACAGACTTCGGACTTCTTTTCTCAAGTTTGTGACCTTTTTTTTCTAGTGTGAGTTGGCTGTGGATGCTGTACACAAACGCAGTGAGGAAGAAGGCTCATCAACACCTTTGCCACGGAGAGAAGACATCACCGACACCATGATCTTCAGCCCATCCGACCTGGTGACAATGATCTGCAGAGACGTCGACCTTAACTATGCCACCAGAGGTACAAACACACTTACATACTGATGCTCAGGGCAGCAGGGGAAAGAAAGAAAGAATTCAATACTAGTTATTCACGGACCTGAACTAACTTGAAGCAAGGAAGAATAGTTCTTCCTGACACGAGAAGAGGGCTATATGTGATCTAAGCATTCGGTTATGTTTATGGTAATGGTGTTCTTAACTGGTGAATGAAGGAATTAGATTTAGATCTTGTGGCGAGAAAATGCTTTTGAGACCCAAATTTAAGATGTAGACAAATTCTGCCAAATAAAACAATTCTGAGAGTGTTTCATCATGTTTGTATTTGATTTTAGACACCTTCACAGACACGGCTATCAGCTCCACTCGTGTCAATGGAGAACACAAGGAGAAGGTTTTGCAGAGATGGGAGGGAGGAGACAGCAATGGAGAGAGTTATGATCTGGAAAATGATGCAGTGAGTCACTCTGTCCCTCTTTTACACACAAAGAACCCCCAACATATCATCTAATGATATAAATGCACTAATACTGTACATGCTACATGCATACAACCTATATTTTCATTGATAATTCAAACCTCACTTTTTTAAGAATAAGTTGGCTGTATTCTTTTTTTTTTTTTTGTCTTATTTTGCCCAAAAGATTTTAATTATTTCTTACTGTGTTCTTTGTTTTTTTCAGTCCAATGGCTGGGATGCCAATGAGATGTTCCGTTACAATGAAGTGAAATATGGAGTCACGTCGACATATGATTCTAGCCTGTCCATGTATACGTAAGTTTTCAAATTATTTAATTCCCTTCAGGACTTTTTGCAGTTTTTGGTTTATCTTAGTAATAATATATCAAAAAAGACACAGGTAATGATCTGGAATTCTGTTGTTAAGAATCGAAACAATAGTATTTTTCCTTACTTAGACTTACATAGATTTTCTTTGTAGTGAAATTGGAGTTTGGGCAAGGAGAAAAATAGAGTAATTATTTCCTCTAGGTCTCTATGATTCATACATTTGACATGAGCTAAGGTTTGTGCTTCATCAACAGTTTGTAAGGTTTATGTCCTCATTTTATTCCTCATGCCCACCTCTGTCCTTCTGTCCAGCGTGCCACTTGAGAAGGGCAACTCTGAGATGTTTCGACAGAGGGAGGCGCGAGCCGCTCGCCTGGCCAGTGAGATTGAGTCCAGCCCCCAGTACCGCCATCGTGTTGGCCTGGAAAACGATGAGGGCAAAAGTGAGGAGGACAAATACAGTGCAGTGGTGCGGGAAGGCAATGATCGTGAGAGGGGACGTGAGAGCCCCCGTGACAGAGAGCGTGAAAGGGGCAGAGACAGCCCTGGAGCCAGTACCAGGTGAGAGGGGCCACGACGTGGTTGGGAATCTATATAAGAATACAGCATTTTATTGAACCAACTCAGCACCTTCAATTTTACATGAACACGTGTTTTTTTGAGCCCCGCCTATGCGTTGCCCCCATGTGTTACTTATTGTCTTTCTCTTTTAGGGAGGGCAAATACATTCCATTACCTCAACGTCAGAGAGAGATGAACAGGGAACGGGAGCGAGCTGAGAGAGGTCCTGGTGGGCCTCCACCTCACAACCGTTTGAGTGGAGGTTATCGCTCCAACCCTCCATCCTCCTCCTCCCCCAGACCCCCGCTACCCTCTGCTACTGGTCCCCAGTCTGGCATCTCCCCCTCAGAGAGAAACAGCCCTTTGTCAGGCCGAGGCGGGGCCTACACCCCCCACCACCCCCAGGGAAGCCCAAGCCCAGGCCCAAACTCTGGCCCTGCAAGCCCATATACACCTGCCTCTCCAGCAGGACCAGCATCCACGCCAGCCTCTGCTTCTGCCGCGCCATCCCCAGCCAGCCCCCCTGCCCAACATGGACATACCGTCCCTCATTCCCACTCACTCCCACACTCGCTGTCTGATGCTGGTAGGCCTGTTAATGGAGGTAAGTGTTTGAACTTGTGTCAGAAAGTGTTTTAAGGATTGTGTTATGTTTCCAAGGCAGTAAGAATTTTGAAAAGCTGTTAAGAGTTTTTTTTTTTTTTTTTTTTTTTGTACCTTTCAGTCTCCAACAGAACATCCCCTAAAGCCCAAAGACCTACACAGTCAAGAACAGTCCGTACTTCAAACTCACACAGTCAGTCCAATGGTACATTCTGTCATCTGGTGCTGCAAATTCTTCTGCTATAATATTGATGGATTTTACTTAAAACTTTTCCCTGTCCTGCCCTTGCAGCTACTCGCTCTCCTAAATCAGGTTCTTCCCAGGACACGCCTTATTTGGACACATCGTCTGTCTCTCTGCCTGCACAAAAGACGTCTGGCCCCGCCCCTCTCTTCCCTGTTGATGGTACAGTCTGACTACTGGCACCCTACTTTTTGTTTTATAGTTTGGAATCAAAGTCAAAACCATTAGTTTCATCTGCCTCAGTGAGATGTCACGTCATATAAGAAAGCAGCAGGTATGGAAGGTGGAATCTAATGAAGCACTTAAAGTCATTAGTGTACTGTTTGTCCCGTCTTCACAGTGAATGAGATCCTCGGTGCAGCTGCAAAGGAACGCTCTGCAGAGAGCCCCAGCAGCACAGAGGACAACAAGAACAGCAAAGGTGTGTGCTTAAGACTTCAAAATTGTACTAGCTAAACTGTGGAAGTGAACACCTTAAGTCAAAGGACATACAGTCCACTTTGCTATAGTTGAATGCTTTGTGTGTGTTTTCAGTTTTTCACATTTTCATTATTATAATTGGTTTCTTCTCTCCCCCACCAGCTCCCTCGGTTCAACAAAGGTCGCAGATTGAGGAGCTGCGGAAATTTGGCAAGGAATTCAGGGTAAGGGTTCAGTTTCCTTTCCATAAGCGTGAAATTGAAAAAATCTGTGACCAATCAAGAGGCTGCGACCTGAGACATCACTGATGATTGACCATTTCTTAGAGAAATCTTGGATGACCATTTACATGCTTCACATGACATTAAATGCAACTTGTTTTTTACGCTTCCGGGGATAAAAAAATAATAATAATTGTACGTTGGGGTCTCTGGATAGCCTAGAACTGTTCAAATCTAATAGAGCTGAGCTTTATTTGCTCTTGTAGATGAGTCTCATCGGTCTCATGTTGGGACAGATTTCCACCTGACCTTAACCACTTGGAAATCAAAAAATAAACTGAGAGGTTCCAGATTAATGGCCCATTTGTAAAGCAATCTCCACTCTGTGGTCTCATAACATCCTTAATTCATCTTGGAAACATGTAACTAACACTAGGTATCCTAAATACTTTAAGAAGTTTCTATTAAAATGTTTCTGTCACCTGGTAGAAGAGGTGAGGTTCAGACATATCTCGTTTCTTGACATTTTGCTGTTAAAATTCTTCGCTTGAATCTTTTTTATTATACATGCTCTCTTGTATGTGGTCTCTGCTTCTCTGTGGTTCAGAGCTGCTCACTAGATTTGATAGCTTAAAATTGCAGTAAAATTATGATATTCACCAGATCAAAGACTACGGTCTGACTAAGGCTTGAAATAATGTCATTATATAACGTTTACATGCTCTAAGTCGTCTCTCCCATTGACCCAACCCTTACCTTCCCCTTTCTTTTCCAGCTCCAGCCGAGTGGAGGCAGCTCCAGCTCTCCCAGTTCTCCAGCAGCAGCAACCCCACCTGCTGTCAGCGAGGTCACCAGCGCGGCTAAACCCTCACCGTCAGATGCTCACCCTGCTTCAGAGCCCAAAGCTCAGGCCCCAGCTCCCAGTCCTTCCCAGCCCCAACCTCAGCCTTCACCAGCCCCTGCTGAGGATGCCCACAAGGACACAGCAGCTACACCTGGCTCAGCAAGCACCACCCCAGCACCCGTTTCAGACAGGCATTCACCAGCCACCCCACAGCCAGCCAGGACCCCTGGAAGCGAGGACTCTCGATCAGAGACATCAGAGCGGGTAGAGGGAGTGGCAGAGTAAGTTTGAACAAGAGATATATCATTGTAAACAATTAGATTTTATTTATTTTTGTGATTGTCATTTTTAATTTTTTTATGTCTCCTCTAGCCAAGTAAAGAAATCAACCTTAAACCCCAACGCTAAAGAGTTCAACCCTATCAAACCTCAAATGCCTATGGTAAGTCATTCTATTCATGCTGAAACAATTTTGGTCGTATCTAGAGTAGTATCGACAGTTCCACAGCAATCAGGAAATTAATTGGACTAAATTTCTTCCCATGATATGAGAACTATTCACAAAAGTCTAAAAAATAATGAAAAACTATTCTTTCCTAATTCCTATTTCAGGATGTATTTTAGAGCAATTACCATGCTTCATTGACATGCCTCTTCATTTACCTCTGCTTGTGTTGCTTTTCAGTCAAAGCCAAACACGGCACCCACCCCCCCTCGGCCAACGCCTCCAAGCCCTGTCGTCCTTCCGCACCCAGGTGGACAGGGACCTCTCTACAACCCCCCCTACCTCTCCTATGTATCACAGATCCACTCTGTGCAGGTTTGTCAGCAAATAACAATTATGCATTTTTACTGCCCTCAGAATTTTAAGGAGTGTAAACAGGGTTTTTTGAGGAGTTTTTCCTTGTCTGCTGTGAGGGTCAGAGGGTGTCTCACCCTGCACTCTGTAAAGCCAAGGCAAGAGGCAAATCTGTGACTTGATTCTGGGCTATATAAATAAAACTGAATTGTATATATGTGTAGCTCAGCAGCTGGTCTGACCGGTCAGTGGCGCAGCGAGCTGTAATTACCACTTCACTTCCTAAGAGCCTCTATTCTGATTTGAGACTTGATTTGTAACTTGTGACAACCTCGTTATTACCACATTGCATTTTGTGATAATTATGCAAGCATTGTTTGCAGTGTCACACAGGAATGGTATGCAATACATGTTATGTTGGTTTAATACCAAGGTTTCAGACATTGAACAAAAAATTGATTACATAAAAAGAAATGCTTAATGAATAGAAAAAAGGGGATCACTTGAGTTGACCGCTTGAAAATTTGTGTCTTTCAGCCCCCGCCAATGTACCAGTACACCATGTCAACTGTCAGCCAGGGCAAATTCCCCCGGACCAAGGGTAAAAGCAGTGTTTTTTTTCTCTCTCCAGTGCTGTATGTCTATGTCTCCATTTTAAAGTGTGACAAATTGCTGCTAAAATGAATGTCTAGACAGCTGTAACCTTCAACACATGAATGACCATTTTAAAACAGCCAGTTGCTTTAAGTGTGACTATGTGTGATGTTTTTTCCCTCCGTGTCTACTTTTCTTTGCCTTCTCTAGGCTCAGTAGTAGCTCAGCGCTCTGACCATGGTACTTCAGCACCACCCATGCTGCAAGCTGCAGCGTCAGCAGCTGGGGCCCCACTGGTTGCTTCCCCCTACCCCCAGTCCTACCTTCAGTACAACCCACAGCAGTACGGCCAGCAGCAGGTCATCCAGGCAATGACACCATATCCTGGACAGGTAGGACATCTACTTCCAATTTCTTATGAATTAAAGCTCCCATGTATATCATTTTAAACACATTCTCCATTTCTTTCCCTTAGCCTATGTACTCCATGCTGCAAAGTGGAGCCAGGATGTTAGGTCAAGGCGGGGGTCCCCACCCACAGGCCTTGGGACCCCCAGGAGGTCCCCAGTTCTCTGCACAAGGAGACGGACCTCAGGGACCACAGCAGGGCATCTATGGTGAGTGGTGTGATGGACGTGAGCACTAAATAACTTTATTCAAGGGTTACACGCTCCAGTATGGATAATCTTTGATATTATATATTTTAGCTGCTCCCATTTCCTCGTTTTTTTTGACACAAGTCCTTCAGATGGCCTGATAAAAACCTTCAGTTTAGACACTGAAGACTTTGAAATAGTTTATCAGTTGTTGATAGGAAGCGAATCATTAGCGATTAAATTCCTCACTTATACTCATTAAAATGAATCAGGTCAACTGGGCATAGATTTAGTCTTGAAGACTTTTCACCCTTTATCCATTCCTCGCTTAAGTTAATACACAAGATATATTATCAAAAAACGCAATATGAAGCTTTATTGACACTAATTATGTCTTTTTCTGTGTAGCTCCACAGTCATTCTCCCACCACTCGGGCGCAGTTCATCAGCCCCAGCCTTCTAGCACCCCGACAGGCAACCAGCCCCCTCCACAGCACGCTGCTCCCAGCCCTGGACAGGTGAGACACCAGACTGCTTGGATTTCCCAAAACATATCTATGTCCCAGTATAGAGACATCCTCCAAAGTGTGGATTTCTAGATGAGTTCCCATTTCAAAGATTGTTCACCATGATGATTCTAGACAACTAAAATGTTAAGAAATGCAGACTTCATAGGAGGAGGAGTTCAAAAACATGACGCTACTGTCTCTCATTTTGGGAGGTGTCAAGCCTTGAAGCTATCTGCTGAGCTCACGTTCTATAAAATCTTCACAACGATGAGCTTATCACAGGGGTTTCAAGATTCTGGTCACTCCCCCATACAGCCAGATTTCCCATCAGTTGAGCCATTTACACTATTAACAAGGTGGGCTGATAGGAAGATTGACGTACAACACAACTCATGAAACTTGGTTTAAACAGTCGAATTAGGCAGGTCTCATCAAATATTGTTACTTGTTGCATTACCTCACCTAAAATGTTTTCAAAAACACATTTAATTGTGCTGTTCAGCTGTAGTTTGAGAGCGTTTGTTACAGTCCGTCAATGTTTTTCCTGCTTTAAATCAGAGCGACCACCACCCCAACTTTCCTGTGTCACTCATTGCTGCATCAAATGTTTTGTGTTGGCTGTAGGTTTTTTCAGAGACATTTGGTCTGTGCTCAAACCTTTGGAAATTAAAATGACACTCCAAGGTTCCAGAATAATAACTTCTTTTTGAGTTAGTCTGGTAAAACCAGGCTAGATGGGGCCTGTTTTGTCAGGCCTTCATGTTCTATAAATGATTAACTCTTGTGGGCCACATCCTTCAGAGCCTCCACCCTGGACTTACAATCTTTTGACTCTCTGCTTTCAGAATGCCCAGTCGGGCCCCCAGCCCCAGTCCTTGTACCACTCAGGTCCCTTGTCAGCACCCACCCCACCCAACATGCCACCAGGCCACACGTCTCCACAGGGCTCTTACCCCATCCAGGGTTACAGCATCCACAGCCACCAGGGCATCCCACCAACGTACCCCCTGGGACAGATAGCGCAGGTATGGATCTACGCCACAAATGTGTGTTTGTTGAATGAAGCGGTTTGCATTTAAAAAGATTAATCTAGACTTAAACTTGGTTAATTTTTCCCCAGGCCCATGTACAGGGAGCGATGTCAGGCCCCCACCACTCGGGGAGCCACGGTCAGCCTCAGTTAGTGATGCTGCAGCCGCCTCCTCAGCAGGGCCCCGGCTCAGTGCCCCAGCACCCCCAGCACGGACCACAGCAAGGAGCACACCAACACTTTTACATAGGACATCCACAAGGTACAAGGCATAACCACAAGAAAAATATCCATCTCTTGATTCTCTTTGTGGTTAATAATAATAGCACTTTTTCTGTTTCCCTCCCACAGCAATGCAGGTACAAACACACCCTGCTACGTTCCATCAGCCTGGAAACTGAACTCCACCTGCCCTCCTTCCCACCTCCTAAACTGTTCGTAGAAATGAGCCCCGACATCCCCACTGCCTGCTGGATGTGAGGCCCAGACTGAATGCGACTCATAAAAAAAACAAACTGATAGGACCGTACAGAGGAGAGAAGAGGACATAAAAAGTCTAACAGCACCTTATTCTTCTGCTGTAAAGTTCTACATCAGTACAAACCTCTGCCCCAATTGACATAGGAGCTTTTTAATGCTAATGACGAAGGTTGCACTTGACAGCCGCAGCAGTGTCCGACCCCTGCTGCCATCCTGCTCTTCTCTCCAACTTCGTCCCAGGCACGAGACACCCTGCTGGGCCGACCAGTCGGAGAGGAACAAACGCGGATGAAAAACAGCAGCAGACACTTTATCTTCCAGCAGTGTGTTTTTTAGCCTCGCAAGGTTCCACGACACAAATGAGGAAACAGACTGTTGATATTCATGAATACAGCATGAAATGATGGATTTGAAGAGGAGAGGGGATTTTTAGCAATTTTCCTGTTTTTCTTTTTTTTTTTTTTTTAACTCAATCCAGTAGTTAAAACCATCCCTTCTTCGCTTCTTCTCTCCTGTAGGAAAATATAATTAATAAAAAATGGACAAGACAAAAAAAATATTAAAACAACAATGACCAAAAAATAAAGTTTTCAACTCAACTTCAAAGCTTTGTTGGTTTTAATTTATTATATCGTTAATTGCGCTTGTTTTGCAGGATTGTGGTTTCAGTTTCGCTCTGCACTGCATGAAGTAACGGTTAACAACTATAATGAGACATAAATTTTTCATTAGACAATAACAAGAGCACATTTAATTTGAAGCTCGATAAGCATTTGCTATAATGTCAGGCTGACAAAACAAAGTAATTACCTCCTCAGGGACTTTTTGTATTCTGTTCATATTCTCATTAGCTTGGATTCGTTCCGCTCGGTGGTGCACCTCTGCATGTTAATTTATCTAAACGGTCACTAGGGGGACCCCTCTTTATACAGCAGCCTGATGAGACTGAGTCCTTGTTGTGGCAGAAATGACTGGGTTAGTGGGCCACTCTGCTCCCCTTCAGGCAAGTATGACACCACACTCTGTGGCTCAGTGACAGCCCTGTGGATCGATGTACTACCCAGCCTGCCAACTAGCTCTACGTCAATGTGTCAGTGTGTGCGGCCAAGTTTCCCCTCAGTGAGACACCGGGCCACGCCGGGTCAGTGCAGCAGGCTGTGGCGGCACTCAGTGTGACAGTGCGTAGAGCTGCTCCGCGCTACGCTCCAGCCTGTCCCGGTACTCCAGGTTGGAGTAGTTACCCTCAGGGACCCCCTGGGTGCCGTACAGTAGACCCCAACAGCAGCAGGCGATCACTGCTGTGCTGTCACTGTCACCTGAGCAGACAGGAAACGAGATGAATACATTGTTAATTACACATTTATATCCATTTATGTCATCTGAGCTGAGCTGTTTATTTTAAGTGACAAACTATATTTTAATGCAAGACTTTTTTTTTTAGAAAACCTAGGTACTACACAATTTCAGTTAAATTTCAGTTGACTGATCAAACATGCCCTGCCTTCTGATGACTAGGTTAAATCTCAGTATCGACAAGAAAAGTTTTGAGAAAAGCACATAGATGTGAAGTAATTCATGTAAGAGTAGAAGCCGTTCTTGAACAAAAGACCTGACTTAATTCTTAAACAGAAAAGGGGCTGAGGTGTAGTTTAAGCACCTAAATTTCTTTAAAAATAAAATAGGAATTTAGGTTAAAAATTAAGATGGTAGATTTTGCAAAGCTTTGATATGAGAAAAGGAAGAAATCTCCACATCTAAGAGACAGCATTTTTGTCATTTTTGCATTGGAAAACTATTTTCACAGTTAACTGACAACCAATATGGCTGCCATTTTTTTTGTTGGTCGATTCGTTGATTGATCATTGCTGCTTAGTTGGTTACTTCAATAAGGTTTTCAGCTAATAAGTTTAAGGAAAATGCAAACAAACACAACTTCGTTTGTGTCTGACCTCCATGGAAGCCAGCTCTGCTCATCAGTTCCTCCCAGTCTGATCCCGCTCCCAGCAGGGCGTCCAGTGCAATCATCGGAGCGTCATGGCCACTGCGTCCCGCCCAGCCCTTCAAGCTGAAGCTCTTGTAGGCTTCGTCTCTCTCAGCGGGGCCGTAAGAGGTGGGCCAGATCACAGGCCCGATCCCGCAAGAGATCCCCCTCGTATCCAGGTACCTAGGTGAGCAGAGGGAAGAGATTTTCCTCCAATGTAATGTGATTCAACACCACACCCTGATATTAAGGTTGTATTCAGATTCACATACTCCATCAGTATGTAATCTTGCAAAACCTTAATACTCACTGCTTGACTGGAAATGTCGAGCAGTGAGGAAAAAGGAAACAGGAACAGAAAGATGTGGAAGTAGGATGCACTGGCAGAAGTAATCAGATCCTTTACTTGTGTACTAGTACTTGTTGGATTAAAAGTATAAAGTTACATAAAATGGAAATAATCAAGAACATACACCCTAAAATTGTACTTAACTACACAGTAATATATGTACTTAGTTACATTCTACCACTGCAGGACTCTGTTACACAGCTGTGGTGTTTTAAGATTCAGATAACAGAGATGCAAGTAAATAAAAAGCCTTGTTAAACATTAAAGAGAAAGCTAGGTAAAATTATTAACTAAACACAGTGACATATTAATAGCTTTAACCTGGCTCAAAAGCTCTAATACTGTAGGGTCTGAATGCTCATACTGCATGCATGTTATTACCCATCTAGTACACGAAATCTGCACACTGCAGCCTTATCAAGATGCAAACTCAACTTTTATATCATGCTCAGTAAGGACACTGTCAGTGTAAAACTCATAGACTTTTTTCTATCGTGATTTGGAAAAGCTTTTTTACCAGTTGGTCAAGAAGTATAATAAAAAATATGGCACCATTGTCTGTTAACCTTCAGCATGCTGTTGAACACTTAAAACAGAACCTGATTTCGCACATTCGTACCACTGCCACTTGTCGCAGAAGTAGTCCCAGTCCTTCACCGTCTCCTCCACGGCGTAGCCTCGCCCCTGGATGAAGCTCTTTGCTATTGGACAGGCCTCGTTGAGCAGGCCCAGGCCCCAGGTCATGATGGGCCTGCGCTGGACGGCGTACGCAGTGAAAAGCGCCGATGCCACGGCTCCCAGGAACCCAGTGGGGTGAGGATGGGTCATCCTGCCCGTCTCTACTGCGACCGCCACCAGCGACAGCAGCTGGTCGGGCTTTGGATACCTGGCGGACACAAAGTAGTCAAGTCCGTGTCAGCATTTATTATGGCGGTTATTTAGCTCCAGGTTTGTCCATGAACCTAATGAGGTCCAAACAGCTGGTTAATATGTTTTTCTGTATTTGAATTCTGTTTGCAGTCATTGCTCCCTCTCATGCTTTAATTGACTCCACATCATGTTTTGCTGCTTCTGGCTAATGCTTTCCCTCTGGAACTCTTATTTGTTTTTTTTTCTGCTTGGTGATCACAGAATATACACATTTTCCTGATGCACTAATAGTAAATGACTTTGGATAAGAGCAGTAGCTTTGTGCCTAAACTGTTAACATGTGAAATGTAGTCACAGTGTCTGTGTCTGAAACACAGTGAGTAAGTCAGGACCCTCAGAGATATTTTAAACTCTGACCTTAACTTTGAAAGTCACGTCAGTAACATAAGAAGGTCAACTATTTCTATTTCTCTTTAAAAACATATTAATAGTTCTATGTTCTATGTTCATGTTCATGTTCAT
>JAOWBC010000617.1:10396812-10411301 GCA_028566105.1 Hypoplectrus providencianus
CAGTGGTGGTGGTCACGTTCAGCCATTTTTACCAAAACTGAAAAAGAAGCCAAGTGAAAAGATATGTAAAAAAAAAATCTACATGCACATTTCTTAAATCAAGTAAATCAGTAAAATGTAATTGCATAGCGCTTTTCTTGGAGTAGTGACCATTCGAAGCACTTTTTCACCTCGTTCACTGGTCTGTTCACACAAACATTCATACACTGATGGCTGAGGCTACCTTAGTCAGGGATCCAGGCAGCAACCAATGAGGCGTCCGCTCTGCCATCTTAGCAGCAGCCTGCCAATGAAAACCGCCCATGTGCATCTTGTTCAGGTCCTGTATGTTTCGCCTTCTAATTGGTTCCATCATGAGGAACACAACCAGATCAGGAATATATAATGTCCTGAAATGAGAATTTCAGATTATTGACTTTTTTTGCATTGAGACATGATCTTACCAGACAGAATCACAATGAGCCCAAGAATCAATTCCCGTCACTCATAATAACCTAATAGAGATTATCAAAAAATGTGTTAACCTGATTTTCCACTTTTGTGTTTGTGGGGATTCATTTTAGTCAGCCGAAAAAAGTCTGCCTCCCTATTTATTTAAAAGTCCCCCTCTGAGTCCTGAGAGTTGTCTCATTTTGACAGTTCTAAACTTCAGACAGTCAATTTACAGACAACACGGAGGAAGTGCAAATACTCACAGTGCAAATATTCACTTCTCAGTTTCAATCGATTAATGCAGAGAGCAGAAGGTAGTCCAGGGGGGGTTTGTTCAGTATTGAGGACAGACCGCCCCCTCAAGGCCTGCTGTCTTTAGAAAACAAAAGCTGTTGGATATTTGTAATCCAGCCCCCTCTTTTTTATTTCGGGAAGAGAGCAGACACATCAGCCTCGTGGTCGGCTCCTCTCCCCACTTCCACAAGTTTTATATAATCACCGGGACTCTTCCGTCCATACAAGTGTACTGAAGAGCCTGTAAAGACTTCATCTCGTAATTACCTGCCTGGCTGTGGAGGATTGTTAACCACTTTAGATAACATGTGCCTCCGAGGCTCACGCACACACACACACACACTGCCATTTCATCGAGGATGATTAGGATTCGGGGGAGACCCCTATTGTACGCTATCCTTTATCCTCGCTGATAGGCTTGAGATTATTCAGATGGATTCAATAGAAATGCAAATTGGTGCACATCCTCTGCTGTATTTTGTCATTTTATGAGTAATGTCTTTCTTTTTAAGAGTTCTAATTATGTTGAAGGAGGTTTCAGTGACAGAGCAGTTTGAGATAAACGCTTCCTATCTTTTTCGCAACTATATGGCACACGGAAAACTCATATAAGATGTAATGATATCTCAGTGCTTGGTAGATCTTTTTTTTTTAATCACCAACTATCTTACTCACCTTGTTTTGCCTGGAAAAACAAAGGTGAAATTGAGATCAATATCTTATATCTGTGAATCAATGTGCTGGCTAATGCTACAGCTGACTGCACTCTGAATTTTCTTTTATTGTTTTGCTGAAAAGTGTGAGATAACTGTTCCTACGTGTATCTCTGACTCTCGCCCCGTAGCCCTATGACTGTGCGAAAAGGAAAACGTTTAGGCATCTCCATACAGGAGCACATGGCCATTGACGTATGTCCGGGCCCCATCCGCCCCATCCGCCAGATCTCTGCCTACTTCCCTCGCCTGTCGCCCACTTCCTCCTTCTCCGAGCCGCTCTCGCCCAATCAGGTGGCGGCTCCCACCACGCTCAGCCCTGGCAGCACGGGGCAAGGTGGAGGCGCCGCTGGAGGAGGAGGAGGAGGAGGAGGGAGCAGCGGCCTGTTGTCACCCCTGTTACCAGGAGCGGCGGGCGGAGGGGGCTCTCTGTCAGCCATGAGCAGCATGGACACCTCCATCGAGATTGACAGCTGTGACAGCGACGATAACAGTGAGTCACCTGAAAGTAACAACCTGGTTTCACTTCTGAGTCCAAGAATAGAAATGAACCCATCACAGATGTGGATGTGGGACGAAAGTCCTTGAATGAATCAAAGAAATCCAAACTGACCTTTTCGCTAAAGTGCTGTTGTGTTGAGCTTCCTGTTGTCATGCATTACGTACGCTGTTTACAGCGATGACAGTGGAAGGCTTAACAACAACATTACTTTTAAAGACACAGGGCTTTGGTTTCACACATAAGTAAACAAAAGAAGACTTCTCTTTCTTCTACTTTATGTTTCAGAAAAGATCATTGTTTGGGTTAATTATCTTGGCAAGCATGTGTTATGAAAATTAGGTAAAGTATGTACGTACATTAAAGATGACACTGTAACATAATGCCACTTATCTTAAAACTAAACATAAATCAATGTTAAAGAAAAGTACCAAGACAACATAAACATCTGACCTCCTGCCTGCACAGACTTTGTACTAAATCACATCACTTCTTCCTTCGTTCTCGTCACAATTGCTACTGCCACTAGAGGTCGCTGCCAGAAAATTATTGTAAATATAGGTCACAATCATAGACTGTAAAAATAAGCTTCTTGATCAAAATTCCTGCGGGGTAACCTTGCTCAGTTTAAAGGTGAAAAAGGGGGCCCTGTCTCTTCTTATAGTCTTATGTATAAACAAATATGATATGTAGGCTTTAATGCTTAGTTCAGTGTTTTTTGTTATTTTAGAGTCAGCCTTTGTTAGCGTCAGTGTGAATGTCATTTTCCAAGATGTTGAAATGTGATTTAATGAGTTTCTACATTAAAGCAAGGCTAGACAGTTTTTTTTCTTTTTTTCTGAAAGTCTATATTTGTATTTCTTCCTGACATCTTTCCCTGTACGAGGTAATTAAGTCATCAGCTGCAAAGCAATTACCAGTCACTGGCACATTTGCAAAACATTTTTATCCACTGCCTTGCAGCCTCCCTGGGGACGTTAGAGTTTGACCTACTGTATGAGAGAGCCACCAGCTCGTTACACTGCACAGTCCTGAGAGCAAAGGTAAATACAGTCCAACACTGGCGGTTTGTCTTTTAGCAAGAGAGTAAATGTTCCATTTGTCCATTTCTTTGTGTTTGTTTGTTTGTTCAACCAGAGAACACACAAAAAGCAGTTTTTTTTATGCTATAAGCTAGTAAACAGACAAAAGCGACTCATGTTTTTAGACATGTTAGTCATGCTAAATCCAACTGACTTTTTCTCTTGGGGTATGATGATGTAGACTTTTTTTTTAGTAAAATGTCGCGACAATTTGTGTCAAAATGCTATGCACTAACATGTTGATGCTGAACCAACATTGTGAACATAGCACATGGCAACATCTTATCTCCTTCAATCACACATCAGCAACGTCAGCAAGAGCATGTTGGCATGCCGTCATAAGCATTTACCTCAAAGCAGTACTTTAGCACGGACGTATAGAAAGACATGAATACAGGAAGAATGCCTGGCTATGAAGAAAATGTGAAAGAGCGGCCAACTTGTCATTACAACTTCAGGGTCTGTCAGATGAAGCAATTGGAGTAAAGAAAACATTATTCTTATAAATATTCATTGTGATAGATAAAAACATGTCAGCAGACTGCCTCTCAACAGTTACATAGCACTCATTTAAATCATTATGCCGAGATAGTCAGACCTAGTCTCTAGGAGCTGGTGCATTTGCTCCATTGGCCCCAGGACATGAGTTATTTTATACCTTGAAGTCAAACTTTTTTAAGCCCATGTGTCACTGAGAAATTTTCATAGGAATTACAGGGCACCACCTCCAAACACTGTAACCAGTTCTCCGTTATAGCCATGCCCTGTGGCTTAGTTCAGCCCATGGATGTGCTATAAAACTAGACATGGCACTTTTCAGCCTTGCAGCCAATATTTCCCAGCAGCCTCCAAAACAGCACTTCTTCTAGAGAGCTCCTTCTGGAAAGCTATTGGAAGGGGCAAATCCAACTGCAAAGGTCAATTTTTACACTTTCTGTAATTGATTTCTGATCCATGGAGGTTTTATGTTTGCAAAATTTCTTCAACCTGAAAAATCAATTTAAAAAATTGTGGTGTCATCAAAATGTAGCAGGAACTCGCAGGCCAGGCCAGAAGGAAAACACTGATATTCAGCAGGCGACCAGTTCTTATAGGATTATAGGCACCATCTTTGAGTATCCAGTTCTTATAACACATCTATGGTGCTGCCACACACAGCTGCTAGCATGGCCTGAGACTCTTACTCTTGTTTCTTTTTAACTTTAATTTCATTAATTAACTGCTAAAAGTTTGTAACTGGATGTAATCACTCTAAAAACAATAAAAGCCTGTCTTTTTAGAAATTCAATCTGCAATTATACACTTACAGAAGTGCTTCTTGTTTTACTAATGTTAGAGAAATCAAAGATACTGAGTTCCTCTAAATGTGTAGCAGAGATTTCAGTTTTCATACTTAATTTTGTAGGTATTAATATGGGAAGTACGTCTGCACAATGAGGCTCAACTGAAACTGCGTCAGATCAAACTCCCTCCACCTCCTCTCTATTGTTGTGCTTTTCATTCAATTTGTAGGTGACCTCCTCACCCCTCAGCCTGGTAATCTTTTCATAATTCATTACTAGTGTTTGGAGTTTGCACAATGTTCTCCACCAATTATTTTACATCTCTGCTCATATCCTCCCTCTCTCTCTTTCTCTCTGTTAGGGTCTGAAGCCGATGGATTTCAACGGTTTGGCTGATCCTTATGTGAAGCTGCACCTACTTCCTGGAGCCTGCAAGGTTTGATTTTATTATCAGGAAAAGATGTTGACCATGTGTTTTCTCAACAAGAGAGAAAGACCTTCAACACTTTGAGTGCACACTCAGTTCCTCATAATGTGGAGCTGCATTATGGAAATGCGAGTGCAGACCAGTAAATCCGCTCGGAAACAAGACAACCTTGTAGGCAGTAAAAACTTGTTTTCCTGTTGAGATTGTTTTCTGTTTGCAGCTCTGAAATTACTGTTTTCTCCCTTCTCTGCCGTGATGCACAGGCCAATAAACTGAAAACTAAGACGGTGCGCAACACGCTGAACCCTGTGTGGAACGAGACGCTCACCTACTGTGGAATCACAGAGGAAGACATGTACCGCAAAACCCTCCGGTAAATGTTTGCTTTATGTCTGGCTATTTCTGTCTCCTGCACTTCTTGCTGCTTTGTCTTGCCCATCAGGAAGCTGGCTTTGGCTTACAAAAGGATTTCTTATCGCCTCTCTCAATCAGAGAGTCTTTTCTCTCTTTTTTCATCTTCTCTTCTCTCTCCTATCTCCGTTGATCCTTTGATCCTCCTCTGTCACCTCACCTTCGTTCCTCCCATCCTCACATCTCTGTTGTCCACGAGGATCAGAAAAGATCTCCCCTCACTCCTTGTGAACCATCCTTCTTTCTCTTTGTCTTTCTTCCCGTCTGTCTCGCTGCCTTCCTCTCTTTGCAAGTTGTAGTGACAGATTGAGGTCAGACTAAGCACCACGGGGTGTTTAATTTCATTGACCCCCTCCAGAGGTGGCAAAAGCTGCGAATCGTCTCTGCCTGTGACTAAAACTTTGCCACGGCGCACGTAGGAGTGGGATTTAAATGGGATCGACGGGTGATCTCTCGGGGGAAATTAGAGGAACTGGCCCAACAACCCTGTGTTAATTCAGCGGAGGAGTTTAAAGATCAGCAGATAGGAAGTTGAACCTATTAAAATGTGTTGATGTCTCGCACTGCAAAGCACTCACATTTGAAATTGGCTCCACAGTTTTCATCTCTTTTATACAAATATATCTGGATTATGTAATAGATATATTTAAACTACTGTTGGGGAAACTTTTAAAGGATTAATCCAACCATTAACAGTTAGCACTTTCAATAAACAGCGGCTTCAGATATCATAGCATTTTTGAGTTATCGTCAGTCGCTGGGCCGCTTTCAGTAAGTTCAAGGTCAAACAGCTTTCCACTGTCCACTGTCTGAAAAATGGGCAGAACTCTTTCCTCCTGCTTTTTCTAATATGGGAACAATAAAAACGACCGCTCTATTATTGTTTCTGCTTCTGACTTTGAACCACAGGGCAGCTCAGGAAAACACAATTCATTATGGGAATCAGGATCCCGTTCACCTGAATACCAGTTACAAACTGTCTACCCATTAGAAATTAGCTTCCAAGCTTTTCCCTTTCTTTTAATCAGTGTCTCCATGTTTTTCCTGCTGTTGCAAATTGCAAAAATAATGATGTCAAACTCATGCATCTACATAGCTGGAAGCTTGAAATGAGGAGTCATGTTGGAGAGGAAGAACCGGTCTGAAGTGTAGCGACTACCAGCAATACGCTCACACATCTTTCTCAGAGATGTTCACTTGACTGTGGAAACTTTCACTGCTGAGCTGTTTGGTGCACTTGAAACAACCTCCAGTGTGTTTTTCGGATAATCTGTTTTTTTACTGGTGTGAATGCTCAGATGAACGGAGGGTTTGCTTTCAAGTGCACCAGAGTTCAGTTTGCCACAGTGTGAACTGAAGGAAGAAATTAACCAAACACTGCTGCTTTCTGGATTGAATTTGGACAGAAATGAGAATCACCACAGGGCAGGGTAGTAGCGGGCTTAAAAAAATGTCTCATGGACAAAAAGGGTCCAATGATAAATAAAGGTCCTGACTGAAATATGGTCAGACCATCACAGAATACACACATAAATAGTCAACCACACAGCAGATCAATGATGCATAAAAGCGAAAAAAAACTGCCAACAATACATCAAAGTCTGCAACTCTCCCCCACATATTCAGGCCAATAGATAAAGGACCTCTGGTTCAGTGCTTGGTGCGCTTGATAAAGCACAGTATGGCAGTAAACCAACCACATGAAAAATGTGACAATGTTGCAACATACCCACTGAATCCTGAGTCCAGCAGACTTTATACGTGAAAGCCGTCTAAGAAAACTTGTGTAGGCACAAGTGCTCAAAACTCTGATGATGTCATGATGTGAGGACGAGCATCAACAGACCCTGGGCTGTTTTGGGTATTTATATATGCATTTTATCATGAGTGGAGTCAAAATGTTGATTAATCTTCTCATAATTCAGAATGAGCAGCCATAAAAGTTTGACTCCCCTTAAATATTTTCAGTTTTTCCACGTCTTAACTTTGCATAAATGAGCTGCCATGAGTGCCGGTGTAAAAGGTTTCATTACTTATTCATTACTGAATATCCCGCTGCTGTGACACTTTAAAAAGCCTTTAAATAATACAGTTTTAAACAGTATCAGGGACCATCTTTAGTGATGCGTCTGTCATGGACATAAAGTTGCTGGCAGCATGTGCTGATCAGATTTATTGCCCTGCTGTAACGACACAGCTGCCTGTGATGTAGTGGTAAACATGAGCCGTGATGGCGACAGTAGTCATGTTGCCACATGCTGTGCGGCTGCAGCCTGATGTCCGTCTCACATTCTAATGACTGAGCTTCACACTTGACTTTCCGACCTATCGTACTCTTGTAGACCACTCCATCCTCAAGCCCTTTTCATCACTAACACTCTTTACTCATACATCTGACGCACCATTTTTTCACCTCGTAGCTGACTTCCCCTTCCTTTATTCTTCATTTCCCTCCCAACGCAGCATTTTCTATCCTTCCACCATTTCAATTTCTCCCTATTTTTGCAGCCATTTATTCTGAAGGGCTCATAAGCTACAACGCTCTGGGGACGCCAGCACATATCTGCTGTCCCCAGGCAACTGGCCTCCTGCACCTTCTTCATTTCTGCATTACCGTGTTTTATTACCAGGAACCTGAAGCCAGCGGGTGACTGCAGTGTTTCATCCTCGTGGTCATGACTTTAGTTGGATGTTGAATAAAACCGAGAGCAAACAGGCGCCACATTCATATCTGGACTTCCCTGACAGATTGCACTCCGACTTTTCTTTTTCTTACGTCTTTTCTGCACATTTTTATGATGCAAAAGGAAGAAAAGCAATCACACTGGATGTCACTTAGCCTGTAGCATACTGATTTTCCACTTCTGCCTGTACAGACATGCAGGCATAAATGATTCCTCACGCGCACACATGCAAAATTTAAATAATTTTTTCCATTTTTATCTCTCCCACTCACACACATCACTCTATCCCTCGCTCTGCGGCTTTTGATTTCACATACAGCCCTCCTCCGTTTCCCCCACTCCTCTCTGCTGCTCCTTCCCAGTTATGCATTTCAGGTGACATTATAGCAGATGTAAACGTTTGCCAGCCGCATAAATATGGATTGACTTAACCTTGCGTGGTACAATTTTGCACATCTAAATTCACAAGGGAGGGAAAATGCTAATTAATCGTACAATGTGCATATACATAAGGTGGAGTCCCTGTCAACAGTTTCCTTCCCTCATTACAATGTTACCACAGCATTAAGAATAATTCAATGAGTGTGTGATGTTTAACTAATTCCACCACTCTCTCTCTCACACACACACACAGCAGTGTTATTCTCTCTCAGTTATCAGCTCTTCTTACTCATGTTCCCCTCGCTCTCCTCATCCTCGTGTCTCGCCGTTTCTCATCTTTACCCTTTCTGTCTCTCACTCCCAGGGTGTCCGTGTGTGACGAAGACAAGCTGACACATAATGAGTTCATCGGGGAGTCGCGGGTGGCCCTGCGTCGCGTGAAGCCTGACCAGACCAAACACTTCAACATCTGTCTGGAGCACCCACCTCCTGTGAGAAGAAAAGAGGGAGGGGGGAAACAAACTAAAAGGAAGGAAATGAGAGTGTACGAGGGAGATAGATGAATTTATTGTGCAGCAATACTCGATATATTGGGGCGCCCTGAAACCTCATCTTTTAAAGTGGAGAAAAGACAGAGGGGGGTGGAAACGAGCAGAATGGGAAAAAGGTGGGAAATTGTTTACGAGTCCACAGGGGGGTGTTAAAATGTCGATGTTTAGTAGAACAATGATGACCACACACCTGGGTCTCATTATACACGAGACAGTAAACCTGTCTGCACAAAAACCCTGCAGCCTCGAAAGCAAAAAGCCAAACAAATGCTCCCCAAAAGCTGCTGGACAAAAGAATGGCCGATGCTGATATTGATATTTGAGTAAACTGAAAATGTACTGCTGCATACATAATCGTAAGTATTAAAAACAAGATCCTTCCGATGTGTTTATGAGTGTTGTAAAAAAGAAATATACTGAGGCTGGCAGAAGTAAAGACTTGTTAGAAGTGACAATAACTCCAAAGATAAAATACACGCAGAACAATAATCTTCAAAGGGAATGTGCTCATTATAAATAATGATAAATTAAACAAATGCAGCAAGTAAAGTAGAAGGAATAGTTTGACAGTTTTTATAAAAAATATTCTTATGGGCTATGAAGTTTACATTTGCATTTTATCATAATTATTTGGGCAGTGAAGTAAAGCATGCAAGGTTGCCCTCATTCACTTCAATGCAAAGTCAAAAACACGACATATAACTTCAACCTGTGTGGATCCAAAATGTTACTTTAATTTATATGTAAAAATTTCAGAGATTAAAGTTGGAACTTTCTGGGAGAAAACTAGTTCTTTGAGATTCCTCTGAGAGTAAAGTGGTAGGTCTATATTTATGATTAAAAAATTTCCAAGAAGAAACACATAAAAACATATTTTATGTCAAGACACCAGATCATCTCACTTTGCAAAGTTGGATAAATCTCATTACACCACAGCTGCTGCTGCTGCTTGCTGTATATTATGCATGAGGAGGTGGACCGATTTAAATTTTACCCTGTGATCTGATTCAGCCTGCAAACTGCCAGTGCTGAAACTTTATTCAGTGATCTGTAGTATTTTGTCCTGCTGAACCACAACCTCTTTGAATTGCTTGTGTTGGATTGCACTGCAATTAATAGAGACAATAAGACTTTGTTGACCATGAATTTCCTAGACTGTAAAAAAAGTGTGCATCCATAAAACTTCAACAGATTCTACTTTACTTGGGTGGATTAGAATGTAATTTTGGGAAAGCCCTAATGCCTACTTTCAGTTGCACTTGCAAAATCGATATGGACACCACTGATAAATCAGAATAGTTACTTTTAAGCAGGCAATTAATGCCACTACACACCTTCAGCCTGCTGCCTATAAGTCATGGTGCTGGGCAGTGGTCGATGACTGTCTGCCCAACACTAATTCACCCATTTCTTCAGGAAATAGCCTCGTGTGGGAATATTTCCATTAAGAGGCAGCAAAAGGGACTTCCTGAAAAATACCACTGGAACATGAAAAGCATGGAGATTTCCTTCTGCTACAAACAGACCAAAGCTACAGTGCTGTCCACATATTTTTGGTCCATAATATATTTAGCTGAAAAAAAAGAGTAATACTGGCCCACCGAGAATGACAAATATTAGGTAAACAGAGGCCAAAGCACCAAATCTATTCATATAGCTCACAAACAGCTTTTGTGCAGGCTAAATGTCAGCCGGATCTCGCGTGGGAAAAGGGTACATAGAGATCGGGAGAATAAAGGGAGAGCCGAAAGAGCGAGGGGGGGGGGGCAGTGGTGCTCCAGTAGACGGAGAGAGAGAGAGGGCGAGCGAGATGACACACAAATGGATTAAAAAATAAAAGTGGTGGAGAGCAGGGGGCATGTGAGCGAAAGAGGCGGGAGGGTGCTTGGTTTTTGTTCTCCATGAGTTGGAAAGGGCTGTTGGTATTAGATTGGCCCTCCGGGGCCGGTGGCCACTCTGCGATCAAACACCGAAGCCCCTCTGTCATCCAGACGCTGTGTCAGGCCTGTAATTTTCAAAGTGGATTCACCCTCGACTGGATACGTCCATCTCTTTTTCAGCCCCGTGCCCCTGTGACCTGCTGGTATACATTTCCATCAGTCATATCCGCTCATTATGCGTCTCCTTCTCTTCTCTTTGCCTCCAGCTGCCGTCACCCACTGCGATGAGCTCGGCCCTGAGGGGGATCTCCTGCTACCTAAGAGAGGTGACCACATGACCCTTTGTCCTTCTGTCCTTACTGTCCATATGATACCATATCAAATTACATAACTCACATGACTACAAGCATTTATCAGAAGAATGGCAATGAACCCGCTGATACTTCAGGGCTTCAACTGCTAAAACTAATTAATCCTTTCTTTTTTCTTTTTTTTTTGCCTTTGTCTTATTATGAATTCTAGGTTCAACTGTGCAGGTTTGATAGTGTGCCATTAAAGTTAAAGCCATATATTGTGAATGTTTAACAATCCAGCCTACTACTCTGTAAACCATCTGCATGCTTTTTCCAGGCGTGTTAGTTTCTATTAGTTCCTGTAAGACATGAGAATCAATTAGCAGAGTCGACAGAGCCATTTAATCCATTAAGGCAATATTCATTCAGAGTTGTGAAGTAATTAGGCACAGTGCATTTTAAACCAGTGTGTGGTTAAACTGGATAATCATGTTCAGTTTTTATGTCATGGGTAAATGAATAAACCAAAATTGTTTTCCAAAGGCAAATTCAAATATCTACAAATGTACATAATGAGAAATGAGACAGTAAATTCTGCTGGCAAAGGTGATAATTTTACTTGCTCTAAAAGTTTTAGTGATTAGTAGTTTTAAAAATAATAAAAATGATTAAGTTATTAGTTGTCATGGGGGATTCAAGATGGCTCACTTTACCTACTTCAATCATCCAGACTGAGCTCCATAACAGCAAAGTGTTAAATTATTTCATCTCTCAATCAAGTAAATGAGTTGCTAAATATTCTGGCCTGGTTTGGCATTTTATTTTCCCTTGCATTAAAAATTAAAACAAAACAAATAAAAAAAATAGCCTGTCTCAGTCAGATCACCGCACCAGCCGCATTGTAATTTCAGATAAAGGCTGTAAAGTGAGAGGGAATAATTTCCTACTTCTATGACACCCATATCTGAATTCGGCCTGCATCATTTGTTTATGTATTGGCCATTGTGGGGAGTTACATTGAGAAAAAGACATGCAGAAAAAGCTCCAAGACAGGGCAAACCTGGGGCTGATGCTTGGCAAGGACGAAGCCCTGGTGGTTTTACCTCCATGGTTCCAGCTCCACACTAGTAAAGTTTCACGACTGTTTCTTGCACAATTGTGACCCAAATGTGTTAACAAAATCCTCCCACAAAAGGAGATGTAGAAACAGCTGACAAAGTACTCAAAACCGCTTCTGTTCCTGATACAACAGGTGTCACCAGGTCCTAATTTTTCCTTAATGCATGCAAACAACTGCAACTATCATTCTTTAGAAAATGAGTATTTATTGGCTATTTTCAGCCTTATTGATTGTGGCAGAAAAAGATGGGGAAAGAGGGAGAAGACATGCAGAAAAAGCTCGAAGCCAGACTCAAACCCCAGCCCTGCTGCTTGGTGAGGACTAAGGCTTAGTGGTTTTCCCTCTGCTGATGAGCGAAAGGGACTCAGTTCCACGCCAGTAAAGTTTCATGACTGTTTCTTGCACCATTGTGACCCTAATGTGATGATAAAATCCTCCCACAGACGAGATGTATAAACAGCTGGCAAAGTACTCAAAACCGCTTCTGTTACTGCTGCAACAGGTGTCACCAGGAGCACATTTTGCCTTGATGAGGCAGGGACACCTACACAAACAATTTCAACTGATTTTTTTCAAAAATAAATATTTATTGGCGTGGCAGAGATAGATGGGGAAAGGAGGGGGTACAGGGGGAGACAAGCCAAAAGGGGTGCAAGCAGCACTCAAACTCAGCCTGCTGCTTAGTGAGGACCAGGCTTTTGTGGTTTGAGCTTCCAGGACGTCCCTTCGCCCTGCATATCGCTTCGACTCCACTCCAGTAAAATCCTCCCATAGGCAGAGATGTATAAACATTTGGCAAAGTAGTCTAGACTGCTTCTGTTCCTGCTACAACAGGTGTCACTGCGAGCACATTTTGCCTTGATGAGACACGCACACAAGTTTAAAACGATTCCAGCAACATGCCGTTTCAGCTGGATATCACCAATGTTTCACAGTAAAGCAGAAGTCCTTTGACATGATGAAGATTACCTCAGTAAAAGCAGCTGCCTCTCTGTTTCCATCACACTCAAGGTTGTTTAATGTGATCGTCTTGGCAGTTCCCTCGCCCTGCCAACCCGCCCACAAATTTATCTCTTTCCCTTTCGTCTGTCACTGTGTGTGCCTGTAGCTGTGTTCGGCTGGCTCCACATTGATGCCTGTTTATTTTCACCTCCCTAATGAGTCGCTCTCTATCGATCTGTGAAGGTCTGAGCTGTTCTAATACCAGATACCTGGTGCAAATTATCCTCACTAATTGCGAGTCTCCTACTCAGTCACAGCAGATGGCCAACTGGCTGTTGGCAGTAATGATGATTCCCAAAGAAAAATACGGACTTGGAGAAGGGGAAAAAATAGGGAAGTGAGATTAGGAGAAAAGGAAGGGGGACAAGCTGTTGAGACAATTAGAGAAAAGGGAGGGAGGAGCGTGGAGGAGTGCGGGGCGTGCGGCATATTGATCGTCCTGGCTGTGTCCACCTCTCGCCTGAAGATAAGACTTAATGAGAGATGAAGAGAGATAAAGGAGAGGGGGGACATTAAGTGATGGATCCCATTTTACATTAAAATCACATTACAGGCAATAAAACAGAGCCTTTCCGGATTTTCAGTGGTGAACCACAAACGATCGCATGAAACAGATGCACCTGCAGTGATGGAGAGCAGCGCGTCTTGCCTATAAATAACATACATGTATGGGTGCTGTCGGCCATGAGGGTGAGTCACGGTCTTGCAAGAACATCATCTTCACCCTCTGTTGCTGCTTCAACGCTTTCTTTCATCTGTCACTTTAAATCTACTCTGTGTTTCCGCCTGTTGTCAAATGCTTTGGTAGCAGTTTGATGTTGTCCGTGGAAAATACTTGCGCCAGGAGCGACAAAGCGCATTAATATGTCTTTAAGGCCGTCCGAGACAGGTCTTTGCCATCGGACCGGCTGCGCTCCTGTTTACTACTTTTTCGAAGTGATAGTGATGGTTGAGTTTGTCTCTGAGCTGCAGCAGATAAACTCAAATGTGAGATGAAAGTCACTGAGCCCTTATGTGTGTTTGCTCAGGAGAGAAAGCTGAGAGATGAACTGCATCACTGCAAAGGGCACAAAGTACATTGAAAAGCAATAAACAATCACTCTGCTCCATTCAGTGCACTTGGGGGTTTTGTAGCCGCAGTGTTACAAGGAAAGAAACATTAGTCTCGCTGCCATCAACAAATTTCTATGTGCATTTCAAAGATTTGCATGACAAAACCTTGATGGAAGCACCATTATTTGATTAACCTTCCAAAATGTGCTAAATGTTTTAATGCTCGCTTGAGGTAGTTTTTGTATTTTTTTAAAAATTAGGTAATGCACAAAATGGGACCATAAAATCATTATAAAATGTTTACTGAGGTAAAAAAAAAAAAAAAAAAAAAAATCAAATGAGAATTCATTCTGTAAAGTCTTAATTGTTCTTTTAAACACGTGG
>JAOWBC010000617.1:10431411-10475030 GCA_028566105.1 Hypoplectrus providencianus
GAGAATCACAGGTAGATTAAGATTAGAGGTTAGTTAAGGATACACAGGAGACGGAATAATAATAATAATAATAATAAATCAGAATTAAAAAGCAGTTCTCCACAGTACTGCTATTCATATCTCAGACATCCATAAAACTATGTTTGAACCAGTGTTACACACATTCAAAAGACAGTGTGTGTGACAACAGAACGGGCACCAGGGCTCCTACAGCTCTTTAAGAAGCCAATTCAACCACAAAGAATTCTCAGAAAGACTATAATTATTTGAAACACAACTGTGGAAAAATAAAGTCTACAGAATCTATTTATAGCCAAAGCAAATAACGTTTATGACATACTGATTTTACTATTTGATTGTACGTCTGAAACGTTGTTAATGCTAGCAAACATGGTATAAGCTAGCTAGGCTCATCAAAGCTAGCTAGCTAAGACAAATATGACAACTTAAATATTTTACTTTTACTATGGAAAAATAAAGTCTACAGAATCTTTTTATAGCCAAAGCAAATAACGTTTATGACATACTGATTTTACCATTTGATTGTACGTCTGAAACGTTGTTAATGCTTGCAAACATGGTATTAGCTAGCTTAGCTCATCGAAGCTAGCTAGCTAAGACAAATATGACAACTTAAATATTTTACTTCACATACGATATTATGTAGTGAGCTTGGGTCTGAACAGTACTCAAATAATCAAATATGCATTCAATGGAGAGCTGTTTTGCTCTCAACTTTTGGGACAGTGATACTTGTTTTGTTGCCATGTTCTGTAGAACCCTTCCCTCTCGGTGGATGAAAGAAATATTTAAAAAGAGTCTATTTATACCAAAAAAAAACAAAATATACTCAGGACAGGTCTATTGTATAGATACAACACCAGATTATACTTTAAAAAAGGAGTATTTTCAAATTCAAGCATATACCTAACTTTGATAGACTTAACTGTTAAAATTGAGCACTTAGTACGAACCCTGGTGCCCATAATTATGGTGTTCATTGTTGATTAAGGGGGACAAAAAGCCACAATCTGTCCGGTTTCGAAGTACAGGCGACCTGTGTACAAAGGCCGACGCTGCAACCACAAACTCTGACTGCAATCACAAGCTATTTAATTTGTTAACCAAATGGTGATGCCCATATGCAGTGCGACCATCTGTCAGCTGCAGCACAGCACTTCAACAGCATCACGTTATGAAATTCGGTTTCAAAATGATCTTTTACAAACATTATCAAAAGATAGATGACGTAGCATAATAAGCATATAGTATCTTGCTACAGTGTTTCTTTTTTTTTGGTGATGATGTACCCTCCCAAGGCTCACAGTGGTCAGTGGTGTTGAGCAGAAACACAGCAACGTTGCAGCAGGAACTCTTTCCTCTCTACAACAATTCTGTATTCAGAGTTGGGTCTTTAAATTCTGTTTTGGCACATAATTTCCTTGCAGTGATGACGGTGCCTTCTGTGTGAGACTTTCCATAATCCCTTTCAGTTTAGCACCCATTGCTAGTCCTTGGTAAGCCTCTTTTTCATCCTCTTTTGCCACCCGTACACTCACTCTCAAACACAAGATGTAATGGGCGGGAGTGATGAGAACCACAGAGAAGAGTCAGAAACAAGAGGACACTGTGATTCAAAGTGTTTCTTCTCTGTGAGTATGGGGTGAGTTTCTGCTGTGTGATTCCCATGCAACCGTAAATCCCGGAGCCTCTCCACACATCCGAGGGGATTTAGCGGCAAGCTGGAACTCTGTCGTCGGGTGCAGTGAAGGATGGACTTGGGCGGACATTTTGTTTCATGTGGCGCTGAAAGCTGGGAGGCAATCCTTTCTCGTTCTGTAACCACCTCCTCTGGATTCCCAGTTTTCTAGTCCACCTTGTCTGAGTCAGTTCTGCGGGTGATGATTGGAAGAGTTTCTCAAGAATCGTTCTGAATGTGTTGACCAGAATACGAAGGAGCTGATTAGACTGTCGACTCCCCTTCTCCATCTAACAGACAAACCCTCCTCCCCTCACTCACAGCAGCAGCATTTGCATATTTTATTTTCTTCCATTAGCAAAAGGGATTTATATAGATTACAGAAATACAAGTAAGCACTGTATATCGGGTGCATATTTGTCACACATCCAGGTAATGACTAGGCGGTAAAGACGGTGGTGCAGGTGCGGGCCAGACGGTCAGTTGCCTTATCCAGTTTCATCCTGGGATGAAACTCAGGTTTTCACATTTACTAAAAAAAGAGAAGGAAGCGTATTAGTGGAAGAGCTTTATATATATTCTGCAACTTAATATGGATGTATAAACTTTCACAGACCACAGAGGACACGTTACATAATGAGAAAAACGAGGGATGTTGAGTCCCAGAGCCCTTAAAGTCAACTTGTGTGTGCAACTGCTCTTCCAGTCATTACGTTAATTAGGACTTGTCTTAATGAGACCCAACAGGCTGCATTCAAAAACAAAGTACAGATAAGTATCCGCTCGAGCTGAAGTGAAGAGGCAAAGAATCATTTAACTGACTGACCCTTCATATGAATTATACAAACAAATAATAATCTCTTTCAGGGTGCCTTCACCTTTCCAATGTCAGATTCAAGCACCTTTAATGCATTTTAAAAAGTGCATTTTTAAGCATTTTCTGGCACCTCACAACGGTAGTAAATTACATCTTTATGTACACTATACTGATTATGACTATTTCGTTACTTCAAACAGATGTTATTATGCTATAAACAACCAGAAAATGTTTCAACAGAAGTTTAAGAACTTACTTATATATTAAGTACACTTGACATCCAATATATCCTACATTTCAAGCACTGCATGCATAATTCAAGAGACCTTAACAAATTATAGCAAAGCTGCCTTTCTTTTTAGAGATTGTCAAAAGCATTGATAGATTTTCCAATAGCACCATTTTAAAATATAATAAACACATTTGATTGTATCAAAAGTACCAAAACTATGAAAAAAAAGATAACTTTAGTCAGATTTTTTACAGGAAGATCAGCTGTGGTGATGTGTTCAGGGACACTTTCTGGTCCAGCCCTGTGTGCAGGTTTACTGAAGGCTTTTCTTTTTATGTGGTACATTAAGAGGTAGTGAGGATCTTAATCTTTTAAACTGTTATTATATTGATGTTAAATATTCTTGTACTGTAACAGCCTTATTCTCTAAAAAGTAATAATCACTGATCTGTTATCAGAATCCTTTTATTTGGTACAATAGCTGTACATTTATTGGCCCTGTGAGCATGTCAACATCTCACACACACTGACACAGATTTGATATAAATGTGGTACACGGACAGCACATTTTGTACAAGCAAACAAGGGCAAGGCAAACAACAGACAGCAGGCTACACACGACTCTACGGATACACACACATCCATCTGAGGCATGCAGTCAGTTACAGCTGGAGGCTGGAGGCCACCCGTGCAAATCAAGAAACATGTCAGGAAATGTAGATTTGAGTCCGATGTGATTAACTCTGCTCTGATGTTTGTGTGGCAATGACAAAGTCCTTACAGTGCCGCGGTGTATAAAGACGATTTGCAACGAGGGCTTTAATCTGCAGATGTGTGTCATATTATCAGTGATAACAGTCAGATTGAGCTAACAGAGCTAAATCTTATACGGTGATGGGAGAAACAGTGGCAGTGGTGTGTGTTCAGAGGGACGGATCACTGCACACAAGGGGGTAAAAAGACGAGGTTAGCGTTTAAAGGTCAGATTCGGGAGACTCACTGGCCAGGTTGACAATGCAGGCGATGATAATGACCGTCCCGCCTACTAGTGACACCATGGAGAGCATCTTGGCCACTCGCCCCAGACGCACGGCGCCGTCCAGGTTTCCCTGCTCGAGGCTGTTCTTGGACTGAAAGAGAAGGTTGAAGCAACCGTTAGCTTGATTAAGGAGCATATGAGACACGGCAGGCAGTTTTTCATGCTCATGTCAGACTTGAAATTTGGGGCTATTTTTCTTCCATAAAAGGCTTTCTTTCACACTAGGGAAAGAAAACTAGAAACATACACATTTCAGTGTTTATTTTTTTTTCACTTTGTCGACTAGTATCAGTAGATTTCTCCCGAGTCTTCCTAAAGTTAGCATAAAAAAGGGTCATTTGTAGATTCAAATATATCATTTTTTGAGAGTTTTGAACCTGCCCAATGTTCTAGAAATGTTTACCGTTTTAAAGTAATGCCATTTGTCATTTTTTAATAAAAATGATTATTTTTGTGTAAATACATTTTTGGAGTTTTTTGTGTTTCTTTCAAAAACATAAAAAAAATGAATCGGGCCATTATCTTAAATTTCCTAAATATACTAAAAATAACTGTATTAATGTAAGTAATCAGTGTGGTAAGTTTCATGTTGATATTTATCAGTTAAAATGTTTCCACTGTATGAAGGACAAACCATCCTGCTCCCCTCACCATGATGGAGTACACAAATCCCACGATGTTGATGGGCCACACGGGGCAGAAGCAGGCCAGCACGGAGAGGAGGAGGTAGTCTTTGACCTTGGTGCGGTCCAGTGGTGGGTTGGTGGCGATGCTCGAGTGGCGAGAGAGCGACGGCCTGGGCGAGAAGGCGGTGTAGCCGATGGAGCTCGCCCTGCTCCCCTTCCTGGTCTTGTTGTGATGGGGGTAAGAGATGGAGTGCTGTCTTCTGGGAGGAGAGCAGATGACGGGAGAGGTGCTCTCTGCGGGCGCCTGGTGGATCCCGTTACCTACACATGAGGGACGAAAAGGTCGAGGAAATGTTTGAATCACTGGAAATGTGTGTGTGTGTACTAGGAGCCCTTTCACGAGCTGACTAAGCAGCTGCATGACCTCCCCTCCTCCACCCACCCGCTGCCTTAACGCGAGGTCAAACTCCGTCACTTACTGTTCTTCAGCTTCTCGTTGATGACTATGACTAGCTCGCCTTTGGATTTGCTGCGGGGAGGCCGTGTGCCGGCCGGGCTGCTGCTGCTGCTGTGGATGAGTGGTTCACCTCTGACTGGTGGGCATGGCACAGAGATGGGGGCTTGGCTCGCCAGAGAGTCCTCCTCGTCCAGCAGTGATGGTTGTTCCTCCCCCGGCCAAATGGCGGGAGCTGGCATCATGTTCACAGCCATGCTGACAGCAAAGATGAAGCCTCTGTTTGTGGTCCAGTCCTGTGTGTGCTGCCTGTAGTTCACCTGGGGGGCAGAAAGTGGTTTTAGACATCTTTGTAAACAGATGCTGCTCCCATCTGCTTAGGGACTGTACAGAAATTATTTTGGTGGGCAAGAGGATTAAAAAAGGATTGTGTGCTCAAAAATGTTTTTAATAGCAGCTGGTTGAACTATTTCTCACCCCAAAGTTAGCTTTCATGACATTTTAAACAAATAAACAATTTGAAGTCAAACTTTTTTTTTTTTTTAAATATCAAGTATTAAAGGTGCCTAGTTCTATATGAGGACAGATGTGACGAGTTTATGGTTACCAAATCTGTTAATAGTTAATAAGTTAAATATGTCAGTTATGAGAAAAATATTAGATTAAGCTGTCATTTGGCTCAGTTGTCTGTTCGTCAGCAGGGTTAAAGAAAAACAAATGGGCTGATTTTAATGGAACTTGGTTAAAATGTGCAGTATGGGCCGACAAAGACCCCATGCAGTTTTTAAGCCTATCTATATTACAAAGTGGATACAAATATATTTTTTTTTTTTTACTTTAATTCTCATTTCAAGAGAGGGCCTGGCCTTGACAGAGGTCTGCATGTTCCCATTGCTGTTTAATAATAATTAACTTTACTGAAATAGCACTTTTCAAAACAGTGTTACAAGGTGCTTTAAAAAGGAAATAAATAGAAGAAATGTGAAGACAGTTTGACAGAAGATAATACATTAGTTTTGTTGCATTTTTACACAATGTGATAGTTATCGCGTTAAAGGGAAAGGCACGAACATCTGTTTACAGGTCTTGGGGAGATAATGCAGCTTACTGTGGTTTCAGAGGGAGCTAAACCAAACATTTTGTGGGTGCAGGGCTTGTTTTATAGCCAAAATGGCTGGGGTCAGGATAGGTTGCTGGGCAGTGACACAAACTACAAGAATCTCTAACTAAACGAGTGGTTGAGTTGCAGTTTGTGACTGAAGGTTTTGTGAAGGAAGGTTAATGTGTGAAAAAAAAAAAAAGCAAAATTAGGTCAGGGTTATAAGAGAACAATGCTGAGTCAGTGGAGTCAGGTTTAAATTAGAATACAACATATACAAGTCTGCAGCAACAGAAGAAAGATTTAGACAAAATGTTATATTTAGAGACATTAGGGGAGGCTGTTACAATTCAAATAATTGAAAAATAGATATAAGCATCATTTTTTACTGTGTATACTATCATATGTACCTACCTATGTCAAGGTACATTTATACTGGTTGTATATTTAGAAACTTTTAAATTAATAATCAGTTTTTCCCAGAACCCTCTTCACCACAATAACACATTCCATTGTGTTGTTTTAGGTATATATAAAGATACTTGAGTACATTACATCCGTTTGTAGCAATGTCATCATTTCTGTGTGAGAGCATCAAGAGCAACACAGAGTCAAATCCCTCATATGTCGACACACTAACGCTACTTGACCATTTGAGCTGATTCTGGGTTTATTTACTGAGTCATGGGAAGGTCGAATTAAAATATTAATAATGCTGAGGAGGGTTTTAAAATCCTAACATTCAGCCCATCCTGCTCACTGTAATAACTTTCACACAGTCCCTAGACACACTCTGCTTTGGCTGATTTAGGGTTTGGTTCCAGGCTCAATATCACCATAATCCTCTTTATAATCCACTTTGATTTCAGATAACATTCATCCTCTTCTATTTATTGAGCACTTCTTATGTCATGCTGGACTGTAAATAAATAAGACTGGAGGTAAACAGATAAAACACACGCACTGCCCCCACTGTAAATCAGGCCTTGCATTAAAATAGCAGAGCAGCTATCTCAGGTAACAATGAAAGCAGGTCACAATGACACGGGCAGTACAAAGGCATGGCAGATGGAGGCAGGTTTCTTTGAAATGATGGCAGCCGCCATCTCCGCGCAGGTGTGTACATACCATTATTTCATTATGTGTACACAAGCGCTAAACGGGCATATGGTGGCCGGTTGCTGGGCTCAGAACAAAAGGTAAAAGAGGACAGAGCAGAAAAAGGATGAGGACAAAGGAGAGATACTGGGATGGACGAGTGAAGGAGGAGGGGGGCATTAATTAGCCTGCTACTGGTGATTTAAAAGCTGTGGATGTGGGCTGCTAAATTGCAAAGATATGCAGAAAAAGAACGCAGCTTGCATGAGGATCACACTCCTGAATTGGCATTTTACACCAATACATGAGGGAAATGTGAAAATAAATCATACTGACCTTTTTAATCCGGTGTCTGTCTCAATGCATCGGGAGTGTGCCTGCCTGTGGCATCGCTTTTCTCTCAGGTGCAAAAAAATAAATAAAGATCAGATGCGAGCAAGCATTTCCTCTACGGCCGCAGTGTTTGTGCAAATGCGCGCAGATCGTATAAAATCCAACAACATTTAATATGAACGCCGGAGAAGCGGTGGTGTAGCGCCTTGCTCCGGCGCGGTGTGCTGGGATGGATGAGTAGATGGATGGGGAGGCTCCTGGATGTCAGGGCGGATCAGAGAGGAGGGGTGTGTGTGAAATGAAAAGTGAAATCAACCAGACTACGTGCTGTAGGAAAGGGGGGTGGAGGCGGAGGAGGAGGAGGGGGGAGACTGGATTATTGCATCCTCCTCTCCTCACCTCCTAAAAAAGGTTTCTCACACTTAATATCTATCTTCTAATGCCGCATCACATCAGTCGGTGATTAAATTATATCCTAGTGTCTCCGCTCCACAGAGGACAAGAGTTCAAAAAATTAGCCCAATTAGGTTTTAAAACCGGAAATAGGCCGCAGCTGCCCCCAAAGGAGATGGACTGATCCGAGCGGCGAGTCAGAGTGCATTGGGTCAGGTGTGAAAGAGACCATCAGATTTATTATGTTCATGAGAATAAACACTCAAATATTCAATGACACGTGAGGCATTTATTAAAAAGCAGGAGTGCGCCTCCAGCTGGAGCATAGTAGGAATTACAAAAACATCATAAAACAAAGCAAAGTAAAAAATAAAAGCTTCTTAGATAGAAATACATTAAAACATGGTTATGATAAACACATAAAAAAAAAAAAAATCACTTTCCCATGGCACTCAGGATGTTTGCCTGAAAAAGAAAAAAAGTGTTATTAGCACAGAGAAACATACTCCATGAAAGCTGAACAGTGCAATCATAACCATAATCCCTCACTTTTAAAGAGTGCACAGCCTATAAAATTCCCAACTTTTGATATAATGGCAACTAGTTTATAGTCATACCATAAATATTCTTGACCAAATTTCATACCAAACTTACCAATGTCAAATTTGATCACTTAACCGTTTTTAAGGTGCATTTCCCAACTACTCCAGCACATTTATGCTTGATCATTTGACCTTATCACATTCCATGTTATTGTCCATCAAACAACTTAAGTTGTGTTTTACAGTTTTCTACAAATGAGTGACAAATTAGAGAAACGGCAAGAAAAACAGTTCAATGTTTCAAGATGTGTCATCTTCTTTAAGTACATTTGGAATCATGTTGAAGCAATTTGAAGAATCTTAATGAAACCCAAATCACTGTTCAAACCTTAAAAAAAGATTTTTATGTGCAAAACTATTACACATTATCTTGTAAACATGTTTTTCCTAAATAAAAAGTTAAGTGTAAAAAAGTATTTAATGATGACCACCACTTCTGGGGAATCCTACACTTAAAACCACAAATATCAAACTTGTGGAGTCTATTGAAATGATCAGGAGCAGTGAAATCAGAGGGATTCATCAAAAATGAAAATAAAATAAAAAAAATTCTGAATTTTTGGCTTACCTTCATGAAGGAGGAAAATCTCTTTGCAGTCATACCTTCAACTTTTTCCAGATCTTCCAACTGCAAAACCAACCATACAGTCACCAGAAATAAATGAAAGCTCAGTAACATAGACAACGACCTCTAAAAATGAGGTGTTGTCGTCAACATTTTCTCGACTAACCTTCATGAAGTTGCCATGGATCTCCCTCCAGCCCAAGATGAGCTTTGCCTTTTTGTCACCGATCTGCTGCAGACCCTTCAGCTCTTTGAGGGAACCGCTGTTGAGGACCTGCAGGATTTTCTGTCTGGAGGTCTCCAGGACAGATCCGTCAAGCTGTGACTCCCAGCCATTCTCCATTATGTTCTCTTTACCATCTGGAGGCTGAGAGAGGAGATATATGCAGTATATTTAAAAAGGTATGTAGAAAGGATAATACATTTAGAGTTGGTCTTTTAGAAAATGTACTCTGAAATCTTATTCAACTGTCAACATCTATTAACCCATATTGGTTAGGAAAGGAGGTTAATTGTGACCTAATAAATTTGAGAACTTGCAGTGTCTGACAAGACAAAAACAAATTGAACCTAATGCACCACGTCAGCTTGTATCTGATGCTTGCAATTCTGCAGACGTGTCAAGCTAAGCGCAGCACAGTCAAGGCTCGGATGCTGACCTCAACCTGGTCTGAAAGCTTCCTCTCTTTCTTCTTGACGCAGACAGACTGCTTTTTGACGACAGCAAGCTGCTGAAGAGGCTGGAGCTGGGACACTGTTTGGGAGGAAATCACATATAATTGAATGTTTAATTCATTAAATGCAGCACATTCCAACTCAATCTGCTACCAATGAAAATATTCTCACCAAGGTGAAAAACAGACTTATAAAAAAAAAAAAGTTTTGCATAAAGACAGTTTAAAAAAAAAAAATCCTATTGTTTATGATCTAGCACTGCTTCAAAGCTTGTAGTGAGAGACATGTACCAAAGTATCAGTCTCACTCTGACTCCACAAGCTGCTGAGGGGTTTAAAATTAAACCCTCCTCATCATCATTGGATACATTTTGTGATTCCTATATTGAACTACAAGCCCTTCTGGTTCTTGCAGTGTGAACACAATAAAAAGGGAATTTCTTAGAACAATTAAGAAGTACGGTACCTCTGGTGAAAAAAAGGAAGTGTTAGTTAGTGAAAGGACAGCAGCAACTAGTTTGTCTCTCTCTCAGAAAAGTCCCAGAAAGCCTAGAGTTTGCTAATGGGGGTGTTGCCAGAGAGAATTGATCTCAGCACCAGCTACCAAATCTTGACCTACTGCTCAGAGGTCATGACCTGTTTAAGATGCTTTTGACTGTAAAATGGACACTCATGCACAAAACAAGCTCAAAGAGAAATGCTTATTAAGAAATCTGCATTTTCACAGACAATATAATCAAACCTTGATGAGGACCGCATGGCCGCAGCTTGAGTGTTTAGTTTGGTGGAGGGGTGCTGGGGGGTTTAAAATTACACCTTCCTCATAGTTATTAGATACATTTTGTGGCTCCTATATTGTAGACTGAGCTCTCGTATCACATTGCAGGTCATCAATAGCTCTGGTGATTTGACATGATAGAATTAGTTTGTGACTACTTAGTACAGGAAATATGAACAACAGCAGATCACACATCAGGAAAAAAGTTTTCCAAGGTCAGATAACCATTTAACACCCACTCATTCAAGGGCAATGTGAAGACAGTGGTATAAGATATGTCCATAGTCTTAACACCTCTGACCCCTGCATTGTGTGGGTGTTTTAAAAGATTTTTGTGAAGTTGTCCATGACACAGCAGAACTCAATTATTTATTATGTCAAGTTATAGTGTAGTGTTTTAAATCCAAGCTTTTATGTTCTTTTTACAATATATGTTGTAGCACCTGGTCTGGCTGCAAGTGTTTGTACATGTGAATCCCTGTGTGTGCGCAACTCACTGCCACTTTTTTTGCCCTAATATGGCTGTTACTGCTGAGTAGTTGTTTGGACTGTAATAGTTATGAAACATTTATGTTGTAAATGTTGTGCAAAGCCTCTTTAAGGAACAAAAAAAAACAACCTTCAACATAACTCCATTTATCTTAGCCAGAAACCATAAAAACAGAAAGTCAGATTTTCAAGTTTCAGATAATCTTTAAACATGTGTTATGTATAACTTTATAGAAAAAAACAACAACATCCAAGCATAAATTGTCTTATTTCTGACCTTGCATAGGTTGGACCACTGCCTGCTGCTTTTTGGTGTTTGTGGCATGTTTCCTCTGCAGTGGAACTGTGCTGTTCTTGAAGGCAGTCTCCTGTTTGCCACTGGACTTTTCTCCAGCTAACCGACTGAAAAGCATTGCCTTGCTTTCAAATTCCCTTTGCTTGTCTTTGAGCTCCTGTAAAAACAAACACAGGCAAGGTTGGCTATCGGATATCCTTAAAAAAAAAAAAAAAGAACTGATCGATCAGTGTAGAGCTCTGAAAGCATCAGCATGTAGTAAAACACACACGGACAGAAGAGCCAAAAGACAGGACCCGGAGCAGATACAAAATTGCTAAAACCTTAAAATTATACAGACTTAAATGAAACTTAAGTTGTGATGCAGATGTGTGTTTTCACCTGGATCTCCTTGCGAGACTGGGCTACATCTTTCAACATGCTCAGTTTATCCTTGTCCTGGCAGTTCATCATCAGCTTCTCTAGAGCTATTAATCTGTCCATCACTGAAGGCTCTGATAGACTGAAAGATACAAACAAATCAAAAAAGGATAGTGCCAACATAAATCGAAATATAAAAATAGTCAAAAAAGATGCATATGTGACTAAAGACTTAAATTTAAATATTTTACTGTAATTCACACTGAAGGCAGAGTATGTAGACAATAAGGAGCAATGTGTTCAAGGATTTGCACACAGAAGTAAAAAGAGTTGACAAGTACAAGTTGACCAGATTCATAGCACAGACAGATTTATACGTCTGATAGCAGATGGCATGAAAGCAGTACTTGTGTCTTTCCCAAAGAGTTCCCAGTAGACATGGCAGCTGTAGCCAATGGGAGCACTGCAGCTAGACCTGCTTTCAGCACAAGCTATAAAATGTTGCCTCACCGATTTGAAGCTACATTGACCTCCTGTTGTGTCGATTGCATTTGATACGGAAGGTATGGGAATGTGCATATTCACCAAACATCAGTTTCTTGTAAATCTGATTAGCCAAACAAAGAATTCATCTTTGTGTGATCTTTAACCTGTGAATGTTTGCAGAAGGTGATGAGCCATCCTGTTCACTCTTCCTCTCTTCTTTTTGCCTCTTCTTCTGTGGCTCAGTGCCAGAACCCCCTGCCTCACGGTCTTCTCTCGCCCGCTTCACTGGAGATGAAGGCAGAAGGGAAATTAACAGTTTAGTATTCAGTGCACTTCAGCAACAGTGTTTGTGCTGTTCTCTAGAGTGTAAAGCAATTCAAGATGGCACAGCAGTCAGTCAAAGCTGCATTGCAGTGCCAGAGTTAAGGCATAGGGGAGAACAGCCTTACAAATACATTTAAAGAAAGAAAATGTTCTAAAAATTACATAAAAACATTTTAATATGACATCCATCACACCAAGAGACGGATACCACTAACTGTTTACTCCAAGTCTCCATCCTCTGGGATGTAATATGGATGCCCCCTTTTGGATGACATTAGGTCAGAGCTTACTCTTCCATTCTGCACTACTTTCCATCTGAATGAAAAATTTAGTGCATTGCACATCATTTTTACTCACCTGGCAGCACAGCCACAGTTTCACAGGTGAAGGGCTTGTTCACAATGAGCTTTGATTTGGAGGCGAAGTTGAGTGCGCTAAATGTGTCAAAATAGTATTTGTACTCTGGCGCAATGTTGGTGATCATGACAGAGTGTGCCGTGCCACCCAGAGAGTCTTGCAGCAGTCGTGTCAGTTTACTGTCTCTGTACGGCACACGGATGGCAGTGCCAGAGTTAAGGGAGTCCACGACCTTGCTCAGAGTGAAGAGTGACAGGTTGATAGCGCCGCTCTCTTTTAGGCGGATTCCTTGGTTGCCGGTGCGACGGTTGTCCTCTGACCCAGCCAGATCTATCAAGTACAGCTTTCCTGTCTGTTGTCTGTGGGGCAGGGAGCGCTGAGTTCGTACAACCTGGATCATTGGAAAATTTAAGATGTGACAAAGAGGTCGAATATTAGACAAAAAGGAAGACAGGAGGGAAATGCAACATAATGGTAAAGGTAGGCAGCAGAATTAGCCCTTTAAATAAACGTGATATTTTAGGTGCTTTCGGACCAAACCATGCCAGTGAGAGCTACATATCCTAAGAGTCTCTTTTATGGTAAATCAAAACAGTGTTTTATTTCCGTAGTTGCATATAAAATCTGATTTTCATTGTCCACCCTTTTCCCTTCGTTTCCAATTTTACTTCATGTTATCATGTGAAGCCTTTTGTTTACAAGGCGAGCAGGATTTTTTTAAAGTGCAGATCCTGTCTTGAACCAAACACCCCACACCTATCTTGCTAGACCAATTACCTCACACCTTAATATCTAATGGTCCTTCAAAGAAGATGTTCAAATATAAAGCCTATCAATACAACTCTCTAAGAACTACAAGCCCTCTTTGTTCTTGCAGTATGAACACAGTGAAAAGGGGGGGCATCTGGTCCAAAAACACCTACTTTGACCTCAGCAACATAGCATAAGTGAGAAAGTTGAAGTTAAGTTAAAGTAAGTAAAAGGACAGCAACAACTGGTTTGTCTCTCTCTCAGAAAAGTCCCAGAAAGCCCAGTTTGCTAATGGGAGTGTTGCAAGAGAGAATTGATCTCAGCACCAGCTACCAAATCTTGACCTACTGCTCAGAGGTCACGACCTGTTTAAGATGCTTTTGACTGTCCATTGGACACTAATGCACAAAACAAGCTCAAAGAGAAATACGAATTTGCCCGTTTTGTCAGACAATATAATCAAACCTTAATGAGAAGGACCGCATGGCTGCGGCTTGATCGTTGATTTAGTTTGGTGGAAGCTGTGGTGCGATTGAGGCTGGCGGGGACAAAATGTTTGTCAAAATCTGAGAAGGAGGAGATGGTTGTGTGAGTGAGGCCAGGAATAAGGATGTTCTTGTCTTTGTCCTCTCTGATTGGCAAATCTTGGGAGCTCGGCGACAGGAGATCTAGCACCTTAGAAAGAAAGGAAAGAAGAATGTAAAAAGAGAGATCTTTATCTAATGGCTGTGTGCTTAAACCATAAAAAAAGAGCAAGGTGCATTTTGAAATGCTGAAAACCATTTTGGCTTTTCATAACTTTTTTTTTTTTTTGCTTTCTTTACAACAGAAAGCATTAAACAATTGAATCACACTATATGACCAACCATTCATACCTTCTCATTGTAAATTTCCAAATAGGACATGCCAATGCTGTAGTCCCAGCCTTCATCCTCATCCTTAGCTTTGACAAGCTTAAAGACCTCACGAACAGCTCTGGGAATCACACCTGGCTGATCTGAACTGCCCATCATGGTGTGAGTCTTACCTATGAAAGGAAAGAAGATGATGCGAGTCAGCACAAAACACATTTTGGAAAGTAAGCAATTTATATATAAAATCATTTTTTCCCAGCAAATTAACTAGACAGAAACATAAGCAGCCACATATTTCTAAATAAATCTTCATGCAAAGTATTTTGATAGGTAGTTAATTCATATGCATTCAGTCGTAGTTCACACCACCTACGCCCACATAAAATCCAACTTCTACGGTTACATGAAAATTTGAGACTGGATGTGCCTCGATTAACACCTTTAATATAAAAGTATTTTTTATTTTTCAGATTATATTTTGTCAGGTGCTTTTTCAGCAGCTGTAGAGAGCCAGTTTTATCATTTTTTTTAAATTTGAAAAAATGAAGCACAAAATGTCTTAAAGAAATGGGTATGAACCCCAAGTTTGAACCCTTTAACATCTTAATAAGCTTACATCACTGAGAAAATTATTCACTACTTTTGTTTGGCATCTCTTGTTGACCTGCCATCAACCCCTAAAAACCTATACCCAAAATCCATATTTGTTAATAACAGGGGGCAGAATAAAAGGGCTTTAAGAAATACATTGTTGCAATAACATACCAGCTCCTGTTGGTCCATACGCGAAGACACTGGCATTTTGCCCATTCAATATGTGTGATAAAATGGGCTTCACTGATGAGAGGAAAACTTCTTGTTGTGTTGTTTGCTCACCATGAAAAACATCAAAACTGTTGAACAATTAAAGACATTTACATTAATTAAAGACATCAACAAGATGGTAATTTAGAAATAAGGACAGTGAAGTGCTAAGATGCTGATGAAACTGACTGGTATTTGACTGTTTCTGCAGCATTTCTCCAGTTGATTATCTCCAGGTTTTGGGAGTCCAGGCCTCTCACACATGGCCCCTCGACTTTCTCATCTTCCTTGCACATATAGGGTCGCAGGCGAACCGCTACCCGAACCCTGGCCGTCTTCTTGTTTGCTCCATCTGATACTGCCACACGCTGAGCCATGTTTGAGCTGTTCAAAACAAAAGGCCTACACGATAACATTAACAAAGTTAGCGTAGTTGAACTTACATTGTGTTTCACATGTGTAAAATGACAGCCTATTAACAGAATGTTGACAAATATCTGTTCTAGTAGAGGTCAATTAAAAGTAAAATACATTTTAAAATAGTTTTGAATGATATGCGACGTTTTACTTTATTAACGATAGCTTCATTTGGCTAATAACAAGCTAACGTTAACGTCAAGTTTGCTTCTCAGAACAACCGTTACTCGCCTGGAGAATGTTAGTTACACCTTTACATAACGTGTTTTGTTAGTGCTTACCGATATTATTTGCAGACTTCGTTCAAAACTTCTGTTGTCCTCCAAGTTCCACTTTTCGCAACATTTCAGACCCCGTCTTTTAACAATGGCGATACAGCTCCTAAAGCGTCTAACCGACTACTTTTTCAAATGAGGAGCGCAGCTACCGGAAATGGCCGTTAGCCAATAAGAACTCGCACAAACTCTGGCGCCTATTTGACGTCTGCAGTCTTTATTTATAAGATTTACTCGTGCATTGCAAGTAGAAGTCAATGCGATGGCATGCAAACACATATTTACACATTTTTAGATAAGTCAGTAACATGAAAATCGAAGTAAAATGTGTTTATTAAAAGAACGGCCGACGTGCTGTCAGTCCTGAGTGCGATTGCGCGCTGCACCGGAAGTGGCGCTGAGTGTAGATCTCCACTGAACACCGCGTCATTGCTGTCTGTTGTTAGCAGAAGTTGATTATTATCCACATGATGCGTAATCAGCGCGAGCGCGCAGTGCAGAAGAACCGAGCAGATCGTCACTCAGCTTTAGTCCAAAATGGCGCTATGTTTACGTCTCTGTTTAATCGTGTATTATCTCTAGCAAGTCTCATGGAGCGCTTTGGTGATTTTATTCACATGGAAAGATAATTTGACCCATCAAAACCAGTGATCTACGACAAACCGGACACTCGGTAAGACAATTGAAGGCTTGAATTTAAGTTAATTGTGATGTACAACCCAGAGATAGCTTGCGGTAAGGCCTGACGCTAGCTAGCTAGTTAAATCAAATAAAGACAAAATTGTGGTTAAAGTGATGCTTTGTCGGATGCTTAGCGTACATTATAGTTCGTAGCTATCGTCAAGATACCAGCAAAACATTATGTGTATGAGACCTCTTTTTGCTAGCTTTCTCAAACTTGCACAGCCACTGTTACTTTCTGTTGTACTATTATGTTTTCAATTCATGCTTCTGTTTAGCAGACCTGTGACCATAAAGTTGATCCGCAGCTGCAGGAAAGAATGGAGGCTGAGGCCACAGACTCCTCGCTGAGAGAGGGCATAGAGGCTCTGGGTGTGAAGGACACAGAAAAACCTGCAACAGTCCAAGAGGAGGAGGGAAACACAGAGCAACAGGACACTGAGATGACAGCTGCCCCAGAGGAGGATACCACCAAAGAGGAAAAAGGTGACAGAAAAGGGGAACCATAAGGAAGAAATTCTTTACTATAAGTCCAGATGTGATTCACACGATGTTTAATAATTCTTGTTGTGACCTTTGTATGGAAGCCCATTTTTTCAGTGCCATGGAAGAAAAAGAGTTCTTTGATGCCGATACTGATTTTAAATAGGAAATTCACAGATAACCATATTGTAATAATAATAACAATAGACTTTTTATGTGGATTGTTGCATATTGCATTAATTTTTCACCACTCTGCACAGTGCAAAACTTATAAAATTATATTTAGCATTGTTATACATTACTAACCATGTTGCAAACAATGTATTGCACTGTCATCCAATTCTATAAATAAAAACTGAGAAAACATGGGCTTCCTAACCTGTGTTTTCCCTTCTTAGTAGATTGTAATTTATTAGGAGTATCTATAGAAAGTCATTTTCAAAACATGTAATACTAATGTGTTATATTTCTTTCTCTGCGTTTTGCTCCCTTCTCTGGCGGAGAAACAGATGCAGTGGAAGGAGAGGCAGAGAAGGATGAATCTAAGGCGGACATGACGGTGGATGGTGAAGAGGGAAAGCAGGCTGCAGAAGCGGACAGCGAATGGGAGGTTGCGTACAGTGACGAGGAAATGGAGGACCCCAAGAACTGGATGCCCCCTCCTGCTGAGATCAAAAGACTTTATGAGCTCCTTTCTAAAGGGGAGATGCTGGAACTGAACTTTGTGCCCCTCCTAAGGAGGCCCCCTACCCCAGAACGCTCCCCTTCACCTGAAAGGGACGATGAGGAAGAGGCAGCGAAGGAGAGAGAGAGGGAGGAGAGAGAGCGCAGGTCAGTGTACAGGACACAGGCGGATCACGGCACACTGGGCACCTGTGCACACACAAAATTCAAAAGGCCGCACCACCTTTGCTACACAGGCGCAAGACTTTATAGTTGTTTAACCTCCTTTTGTTGTTCTGTCTCTTTGTAGCTGTCACACATCTCTGTTTTCAGCCTCTTTGAAATATTTTTCTGTCTCTTTGTGGTCATCTTTGTAGTTCGTTTTATTTCTGTTTGTTGTGTCTGTTTGGCATCTCTTTGTAGTTGCTTGAGTCTCTTTGTGGCCTTTTTTGTTTTTGTAATGGTTTGATATTTTATATAGAACCCTGAAAATGTGTGCCCCTAGGCCAATGCCTAGAGGGCATAAATCCATCCATGAATTTTTATTTCTAATAATTTAATAAATTTAGTTTTTTGTGTACAGGTACAATAATTCATGATTGTTTTTTTTCCCCAGGCCTCGAACTCCAACAGAGTTTGACTTTGATGAGGAGCAAACACAAGCCACCCCGAAAAATGCCTTCGTAAACAGACGCAGAACACCAGGTAATAAGATTCATTTGTTTCGTTTGGTTCCATTATAATCTGAGTTTGCTGTAAAAGTGATGGTTTGGTCGTTTCAGGGCACTTTCACAACCTAAAGTTTAGTCCGTTTCAATCAAACTCTGGTGTTGTTAAAGACCTCTTTCAAGAGGAGGGCCTTGATCCCTTTCTAAACAAATCCTAGGGTGGTTCGATTGCACTGTGAACATAATCCAACCGAATTAGAGATTAACAAAAACTACCTAAAGCACAATTCTCATTGCAGAATTATCAACATGGTAGAAGTGCATCACAGCTCATCCTCTCTGACTATAGAGAACATGACGAAAATAACAAACACATTATTGATGAAACGGAGCATCAACAGGCGCTCGTTCTGAGCATTTCTTTTAAATGTGTAGGAACACCAGAGCGGGATGACAGCCAGAATAATCAGAGCTACTCAGGCTGCATATGGCTCATTGTTGCTTTGTTTATTGCTGTGTTTATGTTTTTACAGGTATATTTCCAGCTCCTCCTTCTTGCATGCCCTTTTGCAAGTCTTTCTTAAATTTGGTCTGCTGACATTTATGCACTGTTAAACCAATAAAGGCTCAGTACAAAACAAACTTAAAGTATCAGTCTCACTCTGATTCAGGTTAGCCAAATGGACTTGGGTTTGGGAAAGCACCCTTGTGATTGACATGTTCCCTTCTCTTCCAGGGTCTTCTGCCCGTTCCTCGGTGAAAAGGGAGGCTCGGCTGGATAAAGTATTGTCAGACATGAAGCGCCACCGCAAAATTGAGGAGCACATCATGCGCACGGGTCGGGATCTCTTCAAGAGCGAAAAGAAGTTGGAGGAGGCTCTGTCCCCAAACAGCCAGAAGGAGCGGGAGAAGGAGAGGGAGCGAGACAGCAACCCCAACACCATCTTCTCCCCGAGGCAGAGGAGATACTGAAGTATTAGGAGAGGAGGACTTGCCCACAGGCAAACAACGCCAAGAGCTTTCCGAGGCTTTCTCAAAACTTGAATTTTTTAATGTAATGCGTTTTGTATGTTTTCTATGCGTGTTTTGTAAGTTGGTAATAAACGTTTTAACCTTGGAGTTCCTAGCTGTTGTAATCAGTGTGCAGTGAGGGTGGGTGATAGTTGAAAATCCTCTGCCAAGCCATATTATCATAAAAGCAGTATATTGTGACATATTGTTGTAAAACTAAATGGATAACAAAACAAGTTAGGGATATATTATTGGCTACTACAAGGCAATAAAAGTAGTATGACAATATTCATGCAAAGCCATATTTTGACAAAATGCAATAACATACATTTCCCAAGATGGCCTGGTACATGGAGAGATAAAACTATATATGTAAATTTATTTTTTGCCTTTTCTTTCATAATGTGTCGAATTCCTTTGATAAAAAAAAAGCAAATTAAACACTACTAAATGTTCTGTCATCTAGTCCGCTTTTCAGTGCTTATAATCAAAACTGCGAGTAAAGCAGAAACATCACAGGAATATGTGGAGCTGGCGCCCTCTGGTGGCTCACTTACTATGTGATGGAGCATTGATGTACAAGTTAAAAGCAGGATTTAAGATTTTAATGATTGCATTTGATAAATTAGTGGACAATAAGTGTACATTAAAATGGTAAGGCAAGTTTTTAGTACTTTTAGTAGTGGACTCATTTCACAGTGTGGTATTAGTACTTTTACCTAGGTCAGGATCTGAATACTGAATAAATATGGACAAAAATGACCTTTTTCAAATGGCTTTGTAACATCACCCCATGAGGATGGATCTACAAAAACAGCAATGCAAAAAGACAAAACTAACCAAAGTCAATTCCAAAATAAGGGTTAATATGGGGCTTTTTTTTGTTTTGCTGATTTTACCTTTAAGCTGTAATATATGACAATTACCTCAAATAATGGTAGAAAACTTGCGGGGGAATAAGGAGACACGAGGCAGACTCAGGACAGAGAAGTATATTTTAGCTAAGTTGGAGTAACAATACAGCCTTCACATAAGGCTCAGAAGCATATAGTATAATATGTATGCATAAATATGCATTCAAAACCACAAACCAAATAAATAAATAAATAAATACTTACAAATAAATAACGAGCATTTTGTGGAATATACAGTACATCAGTTGAAATGTTTTAGTATTGACAATAAGCAGTACCTTATGAGTTCATAGAACAGGAGGGGAATGGATGCTCTGTGTTCAACATGCCCACAGTTGTCCAGATGTTTTGGCACACGCTGCCCTGTCTTGATGGTTTCTGAGCTTTGTTTTAATTTATTTTTTTCTTGACCCATTTCTAGGACAGTGAAGCTGCTTTCAAACAAACATAAAATGATAAAAACTAGCCAGTTTGTTCATAGGAGGTTCATAGAACCAGTGGATCAAATAAATGGCTAAATGATCAAAGCAATTCATACAGTGTAAAAGGCTAAAACACTTCAGAGACTTAATAATGGTTAAAAAATGGATGAGGAACATCAAAGTAAGTTGGACAAATGTGCTGCACGTCTATCACAAGGAAATGCTTCCCTACAAGGTTTTTGCTTCCCTTCGAACTGCAACAGTCCCCTGACACACTATAAATACTCAAATCTTATGGATCCCTTACTGAAATATTCCAGCCAATCAAATGGATATTTTGAGATTTATATCAGCACCAAACTAAAAAAAAAAACACTTAAAGTGACTGCTACTGTGCATCACTTCCTTGTATGAAAAACACTTTGTGATACCAGTAAATGGAATGAAGTCATATCTACACTGAAACGAGAAGCACTGCCATAACGTTTGAGGGAAGTTTGCATACACTAAGCTGTAAAACAGTGACATGTTTTAATGCTGAAATGTCAAAAAAAAAAGTCTGTAGAAACATCTGATGCAGAAATGAGACGAAAACCTAAATAAAAAATAAAATAAATTAAAACCAACATTGACCTAATACTGACATGAAAATAAGGACAATTTTACATCTGCTATGTACACCCGTCACATTTTCCGTCTGAAGAAGCCTCTTCCTTCTCCTCCGAGGATAAAAATAAATTAAAACCTAAAGAAACTGCAAAGAATGGGGGAAAGGGATAAGGCAGCAGAATACAGTCTTATGAGATTATCTCCCTTCTAAAGATGAGTCAGTCTGCAGGTTGGTTACATTTTGTTAGAGTGACAGTGACTACATAGAGGATACAGATATTAAACACTAACAAGTCAAAATACTGCTTAGCCGGGATTTTTTTCTTTTTTGGAGGTCTTCTTCATTACTAAACTGAATTAGGCCTTCCATCTACAGCAAATGTACTAACATACAATATAATACATTCCTATTTTCCTGCTCTTCCTATACCGCGAGGCAGAGAGGACTGAATTTGATCTACATGAGGGAAATAGCCACCTATGCTTGCTATACATCCAGGCCAATTCCTCTCAGGTCAGTGCATGTTGCTATCTGTCACAGTGCCCGATGACATCGTTAAAATACTGAGTGCACTAACACTCCACTTGTTTCCTACAAACTGAGACGCTAAACTGCTTGAAGGCCAGCACCCAAATCATTTTGCTATCAAGAGTCTGACTGCTGGCCACAATCACTTCAGCACTATTTGAGGCCATCATCTGTAGCTTTCTCCATATTGCTACTTGTTTCAAGACTCACTTTTCCCCCTCACAGCTTTCTTCACTTTACATACTCATTGGTACATTCGCCTTCCATCCCTCCCCGCCCTCCCCACCACTCATCTCAGTGAGTGGCCAGCTCAGGCTCTGAGGAGCGTGTGCTGTAGCCGTTGGCGGGCTGCGGCAGTGCGTTGCCATCGGTCTGCCTCTCCTTTGCAGCGCCCGTGGTTGGGCGTGGTCTCTGAGAGCGGGAGGAGCCTGTGAAGAGCCGCAGGGCGCCCCTGCAAATTAGGGAGAACCAATAGAGCTGGGGGGCCATGAGCAGAGCAGCACCGAGGTTACAGTGCCAGGGCACCGACAGTGGAACCAGGTGGAAGGGAATGGACGCGTACCTGGATCCAAAGACACAAATTACTGTAAACATGAGTTCCGCTTCTTATATCCATAATCATCCAGCCACCATATTCCCGAGGGAGCTACTGTAGAAATTTATTGGAGTGTAACAGTAAGCTAGTTAGTCTCATTAGTATTTCTGGCTTCAATTAAAAAAAAAACTTTGTTGGATTTTCATTTAAATGAAAAGGTATTAAATCAAATTTTGAACCCAGTATCTTGTTGTTATGCTTTTGACAGAAACTGAATCTGATATATCCATCAATGCGAGCTGCAAAGCTAACAGTTCTTTGAAGATAACAGTAGTTTTACTAAAAATCGTGTCTCCATCAGCAAAATTAAAGGCAGATTTTGAAGCTTTTCTCTTGTGGGCAGCCAAGCTGTCTGATTAGCAACCTCTTTTCTGTTGTTTTATCACTCACGTTATCTCTACTGCCTCTACTGTTAACTAAGTGATTAGGTTAAAGCTATAAATTAAAAGTTTATGTACCTTTGTAAATTTGTTCAAAACTAGTTGATGGACTCCTCCCTAATTTGGACTACAATGGAAGCATGGCTATTGATTACAGGAGTCTGCAGAGGGACGCATCACCTTCCAGCACATTCAACAGTGCGAGTTTTACATATGTGTGTATGTGAGCTGGCTCAACAAAGTCTGAAACCCTGATGAAATACAAAGCTTACTGTGATAAAAACCCCAGATATCAGTATTTCTAAGCTGTAATACCAGCAGGGTAAAAAGGACTTTGGAAAATCAGGGCCAGGCGAAAAATACATAATCAAGTAGTAACATTATGGAATAATACCACATTTATATGCAAGTAGATGTAGCCTGCTGATTAGTAATGTAGTGAATTATTAATATATGCCACCTCATTTTATAGGAGGCATTTATAATGTACAAATACATGCAGAAGCTAATCACTAAAACTTATAGTTTTAGTTGCTATTAAGCTGAAACTGTCAACTTCGTGACAATGAAAACCCTGGCTTTAAATTCAGTTTCGCTTTATAAAACAGGCCTATGGTCTACTGCTGCCCTGATCTTTTTGTGTTATGTTACTTTTGTGTTTTTAGAGGGTTAGGAATAAACAAAACTAACAAGCAAACCAAAACTTTCAGACCGTAGGAGACAACTCTGTGTTCTGTGAAGTAAAAATGACTGTAATTGTCAAAGGAGTCTGGTAGTTTTGAAAATAGCTTAGGTGGATATAACAACTTCAGTTCGCCGGTTCCGGTTAAGCCGGAAGGGCACTGATCATTCATGCAAAGCATCATCAGGACAAGGAATAAAGTGGATAAGACTGGATCATGTTGGCAGGCTGTGCAAGTCACCGACCCAAGCTGAGCGAGACAGCAGAACATGAGAAAACAGAGATGGAAAGACAGACATACCTTCCATAGACGTAGTAGAGGTAAGGGAAGAGGAGGACTCGACAGATGAAAAAAGTGATCAGCATAAGAGCCCCATTCACTTTGTGCAGGAGAGTATGTTGCTGTTTGTACTGAGAGCAGAGAAAAACAAGAGGGAGAGGTCGAGAGAGAGACAGAGAGAGGGAGAAAGAAAAGCAAGCAGTAAAGTTTGGTGAAAGCTGACGGTGTTAATCTTATTATCTGCCATCTTTTTATTTTTAATGCTAACATTGTTATTGAGTTCAAACTATCTGCATGGACTGAACACATGGTGATGGAGAGCGCGGTATGCCATGCAGTTTGTTGGCTCTACAGGAGTTACTAGGAAAGTGTGTGTGTGTGTGTCAGTGAAGCAGTCCTTTTGTTTTTACTTGCTCATTTGTTTCCAGCAACTTTTATCTAGACAGTCAACCTGCTTCAGTGAGATAACACTGAGGACACGCTTTACTCTGAAAAAAGGTTCCCCTCTTGCCCATTCCCGAGTCTCATACCCTATAATCACAGGCATCCGATCAATTAATGCTCCATTGTTTTCATTTCTATAGGTATAAGAGGGTGGCTCTATGAGACCACAGCTTTTAGCCAGCTGTTGTTTATCAAATGGCTACATGCACTGTTGTCAGGGACAGGAGGGGCAGGGTGTAGAGTGAGAGAAGGGTCGAAGGACAAGCTGATATTGTATCTGCTGAATATCCAGGCTAAATACTAGGGGCTATATTCAGAGGCTAACAGCTGTGGGAGCCTCAGATGGGGGCAAGCAGGAAGCAATGGAGGGAAAACCTTCATCCATCCACACAAACCTAAAACAAACACAGGGGGTGCAGCTCCTACAATGTGTACTCAAGCAAACTGTGTTACCAATTATTCACTGAAGTTTCTGTTCATGTAAGGCACAGTCAACAGAGGCCGATGTGCAAGAACAAGGTGCATGCCGGGGATGACTGGAAATGTATTCTCCATTGAATGAAAAAGTGGGGAAAGAAGTGGAGAGTGCAGATGAACTTTAGTGTGGCACATGCACTTGCAACAACACACACAAATCTTCGTTGAACCAAGACACTTACCTGGATGAGGATTTTTCCTAAGCAGACAGATGGAGTGCTGAGCTCAGCCATGAACATTATGCCCTGGAAATAATCTCCCCTTCCTTGTCGCCAAAACTAGAGAAAGTTTAAAAAAAAAAAAAAAAAAAAAGGGAGATTATTTGTCGAGAATGCAATTACAGCTTTGTTCTTTTGTGGACTTTTTGGTACACTTGCAATAACTATCGCTCTGTAAATAAATATCCAGCTTGAGGCAGCAAGTGAAACATTTTGGAAATGTAATTTTAATTTTCAGCAAACTTATTTATGCAGTCAGACCTCATGGTGGGTGAACAGTGAACTTTGCATCGTTTGTATCATAGATGTCTACAGGATGAAACAGCAACTTCTATCACAGAGAGGGTTTGCAGCTGGAAAATGCACTACTGTGCATTAAACTCGCCATACCTTCATATTGCACATTGTCTCACTTTAAAAAAAAAAAAAAAATCTATAAATACAGTGCTATACTTCTCTATTGCCTAAATCAAAACCTTAACAGAAAGAGCAATGTGGTACAGTTACCACAGAGACGGGGAAGCAGACGGTGACCATGACAACATGGTGCAGCACCATGAGGAACTCGCGACGCAGGTAGCTGTACAGCGCCGTGCTCATGTGCTGGGGCGCTGCCGAGGCCTCCTCATGCCCTTTGACTCGGAGCTTGTACCAGTAGCACATGAACATTGCGTAGATGTCATACACAAAGTAGGGCACAGCAAACATGATGTAAGTGCTAGTCAGCCAGTGCCTGCAAAGAGAAGAAGATAAATCGTTTTTTTATAAACAGAAAGGAAAGAATTGAAATCAACTAAAGAGCATGAGCAAAGAATTCCATGAAAACAGAGCTAGAAACAACAAAACTATATTTTTAATATCATATTTGTCCATTAATTTGGTTCCTAAAACAAAATTTGAGACAAAGGGACTACACTCAAAACAGAACAGGTATTCCTCTCTGCAATGCAGAAAAAAAATGAATAAATGTACAACTATCATAAAAAGTGCGTAAATACTAGGAGCTGTTTAATGGGGTAAAAAAATCCTCAAAACTACAAACAGCTTTTACATTGCACCCAATGTTTGTGAGTATGTGTCAGGGCATAAATATGAAGTTACATATGTGGAGCATATTTGTAGCGGAGGTATGGTGCCTTGCATGCCACATGTTAAAGCCACAGAAATTGGCTGATCATATGGCCTGGAATATACTCTGCAGCAATTCCTCACTTACTGGTCCTCGAGGATGTCCTCGCAGGAAGAAGCAATGATGTAGCCAGCTGAAGAGGCCATGACTGCCTGAACTGATGAAACCAACCTGTGAGCAAAGAGTTAACAATAATTATTTGTTAACTGTTGTGAAGAAAGCTTTTGGACAGTCTAGTTAACACATGGTAAGTAAGTAACACCTTTATGAAAACAATATGCAGCTGAAAGCACTTGGTCAAAATGACAAGAGTGTTTTACCTGAGTCATGCATGTGCGTTTAAGTAAAACAAAAAACAAAACAAAAAAAAACTTGGATAGCATGGCACTAAAAGTACCACTGAAGAAACATAGTTATCACTATAAACACATTTTAGAAATTATCACCTTGCTGATACAATGACTGCATCTCCTTCGCTCCACCTCAGTGCTGGGATTGACTTCAGGCATTGTTTGGAAAGCAGAAACAGGCCTGGAAAGAACATAGACCCAGCAGCTAGAATGGTCAGCATGGTCCCTGGCAATCTGTCTGAGAGGCAAAAAGTTCAGCGGGAAATCTTGTCCTTGAGATCCGTTGCTCTTTCCCCTCTCTGAAAGACACAAAACATGCAACAAATGAACAGCGAATACACAGTTCATATTGATCTCTCAAGTGACACCTCCCTTGAGGATATATTTGGCTGCACTTACTAAGATAACAAACAAAGCACACTATCAAAGTCCAACATATGGGGCAACAGTATAGATGTGGGTTAGCATGAAGTCTAGCTATATGCACAATAAGGATGAACTGGATTAAGCAGGTGGGGTATATTTAATGTAAAAGAAAACAGCACATGACTATATTAATGTACAGTGGCAGGTGCACAATAGCATATAGAAGGCCCCTTTGTGCAGCATGCAGCTCAATCCATCTGATGACACTGCATGCCTTATTCACGTTCCCATGTATTCCTACAGCGACCATGTGGTAGTTCCATGCGGTTTGGCAGTTTGCTTACAGTAGACTAGCTGACTCAATAAAAAGTTGAAGTCCATTAGCAAAATACGCATTGCGCTATTTTAAAATCCTGAACGTCGAAAATATCGACATTTCTGGCTGCTGGTGCTCATAGTTCCGGGCAACAGCGTTAGCTACCTGTCTGGAAAACAAATTACTGGCCGTGCTTTGACAGGTAGCTTAAACCGCATAGAGGATATGATACAGGCTGCAGGTTGACATGCGACTAAACCGGCATTCACGCCGTCAAACTGCAAACCGTTAATGCTAACATTAGCTTGAGCAACTTGGTCTCAACAGTATACTGTTAGGTTAAAAGAGCACAGGTCAATTTTACTTTACTGAACTAAAGCCAACTTGGCTAACATTGTGCTGAACGCTTTCCATCAAAAACAGTGGCTATTTATGCAAAATAATAATAATAATAATAACATTAGACAGCTAAGACAGCGAACGCAAATTAACGAATTTTACTGTTTGTATGTCATCTCATTAGAAAAAGAACTTGGTCGGGCAGCATTTAAATATGTAAATGTAATAAACAAAGATGATACTGCTAACATAATCGTCTCTCGCTTTAGTGAGCATGACCAACTGTCTGCGCTGTTGAATCGCCTGCTAACAATGACGCTAGCTAACGTTAGCATCTGTCTGCCTCTATGGCAGTTAGTCACCGCTGGATTAGTTAGCAAAAAATCCGCTGTGACCAAATTAAAATAAGAATATTTAGCAAGGTCACGGCATAAAATACACAATTACCGAGCGCCAAAAGGACCGTTCCGCATGGTTGGTCACTCATTCATGAAAACGTTAAATTGTTTTGTTAGCTTGTTACTTGTTTGTAGCAGTTAGCAACTAAGCTAACGGGAACAGTGAGCGCTAACCGTGGCTAACAGATTGGAGTTTACACATGTTCAAAATAAACGAGAAATCTTAAGCATTTACACAAACACTCTGCAGAGTCCAGTCAGCGGCTAGTCGAAACTCGTGTCCTGCAGTAAGCGTTTAACGTTAGAGATGTCCCAGGGGTCTCCGCCTCGATGATCCGCATGTTTATGTGGCCACTTCAATGTCTGAAGGGTAGCAGCAGCGAGCTAACGCTAGCTTGCAGCAAGTTAGATCGACATCTATGTGAGGGCAGCTCGCTGAGAGCATTGGTGACTGGCTTGCGTCTAAAAGCTTAAGAAAATAGTGAAATAAAACGCGGGAAAAACGGCAAAAAGCAATGACACAATCTGCTCCAGGTGCCTCGGTGACGTTAGCTTGTCCAGTCGCTATGTCATCTCATCTGTCTCGCAGCAGCAGATCAGGGATGCCGCTGTCTCAGCCTCGCAGATGCAACGTTGACTCAACGCTGTGACTGCTGCGCCAGCTAGTTCCTACAGGTCCAGGCAGCAGCTCATGTCATGACGAAAAATTTGCACCAGTCACTGCACTGCATTTTGTAAATTGGGGTTTGTCGTTGCCTATGCAGGGAAACGCTGAATGGATTCCCCATAAGGAGGGCATCTGGTCAAGCTGCATTCATAGTTTGCAATAACCAATCTGCACTTAAATAAGTGAAATTTGCATAGAAACAAAATGACTCACCATTCATGTATTTAATTCATAGAAACTGTGGTAAAACAATAACCATCACTCAGTCAGACATTTGCCCTAAACACTGCCAATTTGTGTCTGCAAAGACAGGTTACATATTTATCCTAACACTTTGACCTTTGAATGAACTAGAATTTACAAATAAACTGATCAGCCCTTATCTGCACATTATCAAAGATGCTCAGTTTGTTTGATGTGTTTAAAGGCTTGCAGATTACATGGCAATCAATACAAAACTGTTCAGGCTTGGCAGTGATAACCCAACCCTGTTCTTTGAGTCCAATATATTGCAAGACTGTACAGTGGCTTGCACTGTTTCTAGAACTGAGAAAAAGCCTAAAAATGTACAACAAATAGTTTGAGGGTAAAAAAAAACAGCAACATTTTCAGTAGAATATGTTCATTGGTCTGATATACTGGTTATGCAAATTCGGGATGAACTGGAAAAAGGTAGTGTATTTCTAACAGCTCAAACAATAGGAAGGCAACAAAGACAAAAGGTTCACTTGAGTATCGCGATATTATGTTTTGTGAGACTGTATTACATACGCTCTCATCATGGGAGATGGGCCTCTCAAAAAGGGGCCCCAAGCTGTTTCAGGGGAGGCTCGGTGAAGTGGAAAAATATTGAATTAATTATTGAAAATAGAGTGTATACAATAGTCTAGATGCTTTATTAGATAAAGGGAATAGTTCAGAGATACAGTAGTTTGTTTTGTCCAATTATTAAATTACCTTTTTATATATTATGTAGACTGAAGACTTGCTAAAATTTCGAATCCATTGGTTTAAATAAAATAATCATGATACTCTGTTGATTGTTTGCTGGATACATTATCACAAAAATAATTAGCATTTTAGGTACATAATGTGGGAGTAAGATTAAGGACAGCTAGAATATGTAGTAGTGACTTTAAGCTCCCCCATTTAACAAGATTTTACTTCAGGGATCTCCATTTTCCAAGATTTGGTTGTAGGTTGTGGTTGATCCGATTAAGAGCACATTCTGTTTTTAAACACAGCCAAGAAACTTATGATCCCTGAAGGCCTCATCATACTTCCAACCTCCTTCACTGCTTCCCAGAAAAGATGATGAAGTCTTTAGAAATGAACCTTTTTCAATGTTTTCATAAAAAATTCAGCAATGCACTGAATAAAAGTCAAAACAGAAGTCAGTAAGACCAACTGAAATGTTACAGTCACCAGATATAAAGCTTTAAGGCTGGAACAAGAGCAGTCTTTTCTTCAGTGTAAAATTCAGTGAAACCCTTGATGCAGTTTCCATAAAATAGAAAACAATGAAAGGAACATTTGCCTCTAAAATGCCCAGAAAAAGGGTAGATGTAAAAAGAAACATCATAACATGATTGTTTTATGTATTCAGATCCCTTACTGAAGTTAAAGTAATAAAAACCCCACTGTGAAATTATTCTACAAGTGAAAGTCCTGCTTAAGTGATAGTAAGATTAGTAACCTATGTATCAAAAGTAAAAGCACTTGTAATGCAGTATGGACCCACAAGATTGTTATTTATATATTCCAAATATATTATTAGATTGTTACGTTTGCATTTATTCAAGCATTGATTCAATTTTATTTTGTAAAGATACAGCTCTTTTTAATTTTTTAATGACTAAATACACTGCTATGTGGTTTAGTTTGAAAAACAAAATGTATAATCAGTTTAAATTCATTTATATTATGTTTTTATTGAAAATGAGCTAAAAAGTAACAAAGGTGTCAGATAGATATAGTGGAGTAAAAAGTACAATATTTGCAAGAACATTAAAAGAAAATATTCAAGTCAAGGTACCTAATAATTTTACATAAATACAGTACTTAAGTAAATGTAATTAGTTACATTCTTCCACTGGTGAGAGGAAGATATGCTGAACAGGTCAAAAACACACAGTAAACTATGTGTTTAATCCCTTTGCACATTTTTGGGTAGTGTTAACAGACTGAGTCCCTCTTAGCAGGATTTTTGACATAAATGTGGTGCATCTAGATTGGCACTGAGCAGGAGAACATGTAACAAAAACACTTAGTGAATAGCTACAGTAGTTTCAGTTTGACCTGCCTTATGACTGAACCTTCTGAGTAAATGAATCATACTTCTTGGCAGTGTGTAGGATCGTATCTTTCCATCTACTGTTGAAAGAAGTATTTCCTTTGTTTATTTATATGATTTTTTTTTTTTTTTTTTTTAGATTTCTGTGAAATTCCTCCATAATTGTTATTGTTGGTGAACAAGAATTATGTCAATGTAAAGTTACAATGACACAGAAATGTTTCTACTTAGGTTTGAAGACAGATTGGTTTGTCTTTTATTGTGTGTTGGGTCATGCAGCAACTTTTTTCTCATGAAAAAGGCTTCATATTTCTGTGAGATATGTTGCTTCCAGAGAGGCCTAACAACCTTATAAAATGGCTACACAGAAATTCATGGTAATTCTTGCATTATCTCAGAAAATAAAATGAAAGGAGTTTTGTAAATGTGTCAGAATAATCTGCTCTCCGTAGTAGTATAAAATCTAATTGTGCAAATTTTTTGGAGTATTTTCCCTGCTTTACCTTGCTGTCAGACTGCCTGTTTGGGTTTATGTGTGGGAAATTTAGCCGTAATTCTGAACTATCCCTTTAAAACAATGAGTCATGTTTCATTCATGAAACTAAACCATGTGTTTTGTGCCCTTATTATAGTGTAACAGATAACTGTGTAGCAGGTGAACAGATCAGCACACACAAGCCTGTTTACTCTTTTTACTTTAAATTGTCCAAATTACAAAATAATAACATGATCTCTACTTCAGCTACAAAATAACATAATATTTGACTGTATTAAGCATCATTGATTTTTTTTTTTTGCTCTAACAACCTTTTAGACATGCATACTGTTGAGAAATATAAAAATATAAATATAAATACATCCCATTAATATTCTTAATGAATCCATGACTAAGATTTGAAGTATTTCATCATAAAAGAATTAAAATGCAGTTGAGTATGATAAGGCATTAAGATGTATCACAAGAGCTGTACAGAATCCTAGAGTAGAGGTATTATTTTTTTCTTAGTGTGATGGAGAAAACCCTAAAATTAACTCTTTTTTTTTTAATAAATCACTACTTTTCTCAACAGGAAGAACACATTTCCAAAGGAGAAAAAAAGAAAAGGAAGAAAGAAAACAACTCTACAAATTTCAAGGTAACATATTAACACAAAACTGAAAAAGCACTCCAGTACAAAACCAGGATTTGTTTACAGCATACCAAGTGGTGTCTCAAACTCCCATTGTACTTCTGACTTTATAAGCCCTTTCTCGACACCACGTCACTCACAATAAACTCAAAGAAACCAAAGATATCCAACAGACAAGTGACCAATCCTCACATGATTAATGTAGAACGATAATGACTTGCGTTCAGAGCATTTATGTGCTATACAGAGTTAAATGACTAAATCTAATGCATAAGTTTCACCCATTGGACTGGTACATAGAGAAAACAAAGGTAGGACTATGGCAATGACAGTTACAATCAAATGAATGGCCAACAATGTTAAAATATTCTGAATTAAATCAACACTTTTATAAATATTATTGTTTACAGCCAACTAACTCAGTGGAACTGCTAACAGGTTTCTTTTGTCATGACAGCTCCCTAACAATTAGCATGACTGAGCGGGCTTATTTCATGCAAAAGGTCGTTTTCCGGTGCAAGAGTTGCCATGTCAGAAGCTGAAGTGTTGATTAACAGTTATGTTCCTTTCTTTTTTTTTTTTTAAAGTATATCTTATGGCCAGACCCAGAGAGGAAGACTCAGAGCAAGAAAATCCAAGAAATCTCAAACCCATTTTGATCCTCGCTGCATCAAACAATAACGATTTAAGGTGCTTGACACTCCTGAACACAACCTTTATCTCTGTACCTTTAGGAAACAAATGAACAAGTACATCCCACATTTCCACGCTGACCACAACACGCATGGCCCGCCTGTCCTGATCGATAAACAGCCCTCTAGAGACGACAGCTTTTCAAAAAAAAAAAATCAAATGTTGATTTTCATTTTGTGAACTAACATGCTAGCAGAGCCCTGACTTACACACACGCGCACACACACACACCCAAACCTCCCTTCTAATATCTCTTCGTTAGAGCTATTCTCTTCCTACTACTTCTCAATGCAAGCCATTTGGATTCTTAGTAAGTGAGCTGCAAAATGGAGGTAAGATCAGAGCTGGTGTGAGATATACAGTACTTGGTGCACTTGCAGAGAGCAGCCAATGCCAGGGTCGAGGGGAGGGGCAGAGAGAGAGGGCAGAGAGGGGAGAGTAATACAGTAGATGCTCACAATACCACAGTTTCATTGGAGTCTTAAATGCACAAGAGCATTCAGGAATATTTGGACAACACATCCATGTTTGTCGTGAGTGTCAATGAACCTGCTGCAGCAACAAAGGTCCCTCTTTCTCCATTAATACAGCCTCCTTTTCTCAGATGCTCCAGCCCTGCAGCTCGGAGGTGATACTGCCCTTGAACGCAGCCTGGAGCTAATCTCCCCAACCTTTTAATCCTAGCCTTCCTATAAGTGGGGACATTATAAAATCAGCATCTACACGTAACTTTAACCTTCTCTAACCTTGCCCTCTGTTAAGGGACTGAGGTCATTATTGCTGAGCTCTCCTCTGCTAACTGTGGGACTGGGGCGCCGCGATGCTAGAGCAGTCTGTGACGAGCAGGTCCACCACCGTGTTACCAGTGACATACACGGTGGGCGCCGTCACCATGTTGCTGAGGGAGACAGAGCTGCTGGCAGCAACATTAGAGGTGATGGGGCTCGGGGCGCCCTGGCTGTTGCTGTGGGTGCCCATGTGACCCTGGAGCTGGGTGGGCGTCTTGCAATGAACGCCGCACAAGTGGCAGACGAGGATGCCGCCAGAGGCTGTGCCGCCAAAGCCCCCCGGACTGTCCTTCCACTCCTGGCCGTGGTGCTTCTGGGCGTGGACACGAAGGTATGTCAGCGTGGTGAAGCCTGACGGAGGAAAGAGAGAAAATTCATGAGACATGAGACGGACGTCAATATATAGAGATGAGTCAAAAGTGGCATCTGAAGGCCACCAGCGCCTAAACTGGCCTCTGCATGAACCACCTTACAAAAAAATCAATATACGTTGAAGTGTATGCTATTTTTAGAAAATTTTTACAGCTTTATTTTGCTCTTTCCATAGGGAACTGAAACAGTAATATTCATCTTCCTCAAAGCCTCCAGACTCCATTGACAAAAAGAGTAATTTGCCCTCACAGAATTCAAGGTTGTCTGGTTTCCAACTTCCTCAATAGATTTATCTGTGTCATTATGTGACTGTGGCAATTCTGAACTAAAACGTTAAAAAAAATTTCACAGCAACTCCTGTGTTCTGTGAAGTAAAATAACTGTTTTTGTCAATGGAGTCTGGAGTAATGTAACAGCTTCAGTTTCCTGTCAAAAAGGGCTGTCTAATGGCAACGTGAAGTGGGGAAAATATTTAAAATAAACCGTTCATCTAAGCATAAACACTTACTTGCATTTGGACAATTTAAGTCCAGTGAACTTAGTAGCGAATAGTTGCCTGTTTAAACATCCAAGTGATTTGAAACAATATTCACCTTCTTGTTTTGCTACAATCACCTTCTGAGGGTAATATCTGCCTCTTTAGCTGCAAAATGCTCCACTGTGTACACAAGCTTGTAAGCATGTAGTGGGTTTATTGGAGCTTTGCCATTGAGAAGAGCTGTCTGCTGCAGCTGGAAACAGTTAAGTTGTAAACTGGAAAACCAAAACAATAGGCTAAAGATTCTGTAAAGCTCCATAGAGTGGAGACAAACTCATTAAATGTAGTCATTTTAACAGTTTATATAAAAATACAGATGACAGACGCTGATGATGACAGGTGTAAACTTACTGCGGTTACAGAGATGGCAGGCGTGATGCTGCGACTGGTTGTGCACCCTCATGTGGTCTGTGATATAAGCAGCAGACAGCAGCTTGCCACAGATGTGGCAGGGGACCTTCTCCTCATGGCGAATCATATGTGCCCGCAGACGATCCTTCGTGGCAAAGCTGGACTCACAGGTCTAAAAAAAGACGACAAAGAGTATAATGGTGGAATATACAAAAACAAAAACCTTTGCACACATATTTTCCCTTATACTTTGATCCTGCAGCCATTAAATTTATTCACTAACATCAAAAACAGGTTTAAGATAACCGATACTTTACAACACATTTTGGAAAGCTACCTTATATACGTAGATATTTGTACATATATGCAGAAACAGACACACAAACACACACAAGTCCTGATGTTTGTCCTCCTCAGGTAAACATCACCCTCTGAGCTGCTGCATGTAAATAAAGTAATTGCAGGGCAATTACACTGAACCCCCTGCTGTGTTCCCTCTGTTGTGAAAAAGGCCTGTACTTTATCCAGATCCGTTTCCATGGTAATATACTCAATGTTCATTTACTCATGTCAGCAGATATCAGTCAGAGGCAGCTGAAGATGGAGATAAAGTGACCTCGACCTTCAGTCATCTGGACTGTGCTGCGTGTGAACAGGGTCATTGTCAACAACAAAAAGCTGCTGTGTGCAGCTGCAAAGCGGTGATGTCACACAGGGTGAACGTGACGCACCGGGCATTTGAAGGGTCGCTCCGAGGAGTGCACCTGTCTGACGTGGCTGTTTAGATGGTCCGGCCTAGGGACAGAAACAACATGTTAGAAGCATATAAGGGCAGGTAAGACTTCACACTGTTTCTGTTATTGTCTGTTCCTTCCTTTCTAGCCCAGCTAGCTGTCCATGCTGAACTAACATAAAAGGCGTTTTCCTGTAAATTTCCTGACAGTTAATGTTTTCACCTGGAGAAAGCCTTGCCACAGTGGGGGCACACGTAGGGCTTTTCCACTCCACCCTGGTGGGAGCGCACGTGGTGGCTCATGCGGTCCTTCCTCTTGAAGCGCTGCTGGCAGATGGGACAGGAGAACGGCTTCTCGTCCGAGTGGGACAGGCGGTGGCGGTTGAGGTGGTAAACGTCTCGGAAAGCCTTCCCGCACGTCTCGCAGGCGTGGTTCTTCCTCACCGGGTTGGGGTTGGGATTGGCGGGCCGCTGAGGCAAAACAGACAAGCAGATAAACAAACTACAGAGTTTAGACGGAAAGCAGAATCACATTTTATGTAAAGAAACAAATCATATATTTTAACATTTCTACGTCTTCTTCAAGCCATGCAAATGCACACAGATATCTTTGATTTATACCAAATTTAAGTTGCATGTTAGAATAACTACCTCCCACTGGATTTTAACTATCTGCTTTCACACTTTTGGTGTTACAGAGAACATGCAGGGGAGCGTGGGGGGCTTCAAGCACGTTGTTTCTCAAGCTGGGGACCAGTGGCAAACACTGGGATGGAATTCACTGGTCCCTGAACTGATTACTGAACAGTGACGTCCTGTAGGATCCAACACACAGGAGAGTTTCACGCAGCTACGAAGCAGGAGACACAGAGTTACTGCCTGCACGTCCCAAACACTGATAAAAGTGGCTCCACCGTCCCTGCGGCCCGGCAGCTTCAGAAACAACATGCTTGAAGGTTTGGGGTTAACGACAGCCATCTCCACAAGGCCCTGACCCACCTGTACTGTCGCCCCTGTGGCCATGACGACAGCAGCAGGAGGCGGAGCATGGGGGTTAACACTAGCCATTACGTTAGCCATGGCCACCCCTTCACCATCCTGACTACCCAGGGGAGGCTGCTGGGCCCCCGCCAGCACGCCGGGAGGGGCGAGAGGAGGAGGTGCGGAGAGGTGTAGCAGGGAGAGGGGAACCGTGGGCCTCTCCACCCTCCCTCCAGCCCCCACCGCCATCGCCGACGGGGCCGCCACTGCCACCGCCACCTGGCCGGCTGCTCCCTCCTTTGCCCCCTCCGCCTGCTCTCTGGCCCTGTCCTTCATGCGTACCCCAGTGTGGACCGACTGGTGCCGCCGCAGGTTGTAGTTGTTCTTGAACTGCTTGTTGCAGATGGCACAGATGTGGGGCACGCGGGCCGGCCGAGACACTGGCTTCACTGGGCCGCAGGGAGGCGGGAGGAAACACAGAGAGAAGGAAAAGCGTTCATTTCAAATAAGGTGATTTAGTATTATTTTTGTCATTTATAATCTAACAGACAAATCAGCTAACCAGGCTATGAGTAAATTACTGGTTTGTAAAAGGTGATATTCTACATAGTGTTAACTAATCCTGTGTCGGTAAAAACTGTTAACAAGAAGCCAAAAGATATAACAGATATTATCAGATGATTTTGGCTATTGTCAGTATTTGCGTTCAATCTGTCTGATTTTTGCTGTTATGAAATTTAACACAATATAACGCAATATGTTCTGGTACAATTGAGTTTTAGGTAATTTCAACTCAATCTTTTTTATTCTATCAAAAGTTCCATCTATTAAAATGGAATTGAAAGAACTTGATGCTTTGGACTGGAACCCCAGGATCTTTTTCTTTTTTAAATTGCAAGTGCTAATCAAAACAGAATAAAATAATTATATGAGGTAATAGGGAACAAATTAATTAACAAAGTCATGAAAAACAGCAATAACAAGAAATTGTTTCAAATTTGAATTTTAAACGGGAATTGATTGTTTTTCATTTAAATATCTGGAAGAGTTTAGAAATAAAATGGTTCAATCATATTTTAGTTATTATTATATAAATATTGTAACAACAGCAGTTTTCTACATAGGAAATAACTTTGACAGAGAATAGATTATCATAATACTCATCAAGTATTTTTCTGTCCTTCAATTAACTGTTGCAGCTGTAAGTGGCACTGGATGATGCAGATTGGAGTGAAGTGTGGTGTATTTACTCTTTTCAGCTCCACAGGTGTAGGAGGCATTGCAGTGTCCCTCACCAGGCAGGGGTTCCTCACTCAGAGCAGCAGTGTCCACAGTTGAAGGAGGCTGAGCTATGTGCTCTGTGGGTGGGGTTTGGGGAGAACTCGTATGCACTGGCATGAGCTCTGATTGGAGGCTCCCCTCCACTTGGTTTTGGGTGGGAGTATTCTGGAGAAGCAAGTAGAAGGCCATCACCAAATGTAAACACAAGTCACAGCATTATGTCGAGGTGCTACGTTGAAATAGGAGATGTGAGGGGCTGCAGGACACACATTGTGAGAAAATGCGCGCAGTGCCATGAGAGCAGAGAAAGAGGCCAGTGCAAATGCCCGCTCAACAAGCCTACCTGGAAGAGGAAATTGCTCCAAGCAGCATCCATTTTGCGCCACAGCGATGGAGATTATGAAGTCAGCTCCTGATTGAGATCGAGGAGGGCAGCCTTTGCATGGTTTTGATCGGCCCACCGGTGATCGAGCCGCAAACAGTCGCCTGTCCTGCAGCAGAAACGACGGGCTTCTGGATATTCTTGAAAAACGTGAATAAAGTCGTCTGCAAAAATATGTTTTTCTCATTGAGGTAGCCTAATGCTGTCAATTAAAATGCACGCAGCTGTTGACTAACGCAGGCTGCAGTACACAGGCAGCCGCGGAGCAGGCCAGGTCCGATAATGGCCTGTTTCTCTTTTCACTTTGGTTTCTAACTTTAATTCACCAAACACTCGTCTGGCTAAAGCGCAATATCCCACAACAAAACTGCTTTCAAAAACACCCCAAAAATCGCATTTTACACTATTACACTTTCGCAATAAACATAAACCATCCTACGTGAAATAAATGCATTTTTACGCAAGAGAACAAATATGGGTTATAACACACGTATCTGGTAGCACAGCAGGTCATGCTTTGTTTTTAATTTATGAATCTATTTTTCCGATTTCCCCCAATAGGCCAATCGGGTGTTTGTCGAAGCCTCGTTGTTGGATTCAAGCCCTGACCCCGGCGAGCGGCGCTCTCGCCGGGCCGCAGCCTATCGCTCCACCTCGGCCGTTCAGCTGCGAGGATGTCATCTTTCTTTTTTTATCGCCCGCTCTCCCTCCTCCCTCCCTGTCTCTTTCTTCCTTTTCTTTTTTAATTCCTCTTTCTTCTCCCCCTCCTCTCCTTTTCTCGCACCGCTATGTCCCACTTGCTCTTAAAGGGATAGGGTTTCCTCTTTGGACACCCCCCTCTCATTTCCGTCTCCCTCGGCGGGGCCTATCCTCTCCCCTTCCTTCCTGGGTTTGTCGGCCGACACAAAATACAGCGCAGGAGTTTTTTTCTCTCCTTCCTCCTCGGGCCAGCTGGAACAGATCTGCTGCACCGCAGAAAACAGCCAGATGACTTTCCATTAACGGCGAGATGACAGACGCATCTTAAAGGGCAGTGCGCGCAGATCCTCCCAGTCGGCCTATAATAATGATGTCAGAGTCAGATATAGTAAACAGGACGAATAGCAGCTCCGGATGCACACACAATAGATGAAAATAACTCCTACACACGCCGTCTATATACGAACATACGTTTTATATAAAATATATGGCATTCTATGTATTCACCCAAGTAGTAGAATTTATAATAATGATGATTAAATATATGATGAGTGGTTTATAGTTGATAAACACAAAATGATAAAATCGATTTGAAAGGAGAACCTCAATATGTAAAAATGCTATCTAAAAATTACGATCAGAATCTGTCTCAAAACCTCAGGCAAATGCAGGGGAAAACGTTTAAAAGGGACCATATCCAAAATACATATTTTACATATAAATATATTAATTTGTGTAAATAATATCAAGAAAAATATATAGTCTTATTATTTTTAGGACATCTACAATTAATTTGCAACCTGTGAGAAACAAATATATGTTTATGGAATAGAAATTGCAGATTTTACCCCGAAGTGCACATTAATACATCAAACCTTATTTACTACCCTTTAGTTCTGGTAAAATTTTGTTTTAAGTAATTTCAAGTTGACATGAACTCAATCTATTTTATTATTTATTTTTTTATATCATCAAAAGTTTTATCTATTACAATTATTACAATTATTGTATATTTTATTATAATTTTAATTGCAAGGGCTATAATTAAAACAGAATTATTGGCCTGTCATAATGATGTCAGCTGAAGTCAGCAGGACGAATAGCAGCTCAGGATGCACACACAATAGAGGAGAAATAGATGTAAATAACTCAAACACACAAACCCTCTATTTACAAATATACCTTTCATGTATTTGTTATTCTATATTTACATTAAAGTTGTAGACTTTATAGCCTACCAGTTCTAAATGATTGCTGGGTTACTCAATAAACAAAATGATAAGTTAGTCCATTTAAAAGGAATACTTCACCCTTAAAATGATCATTTGTATATGAATTACTCACTGTGCTTTACTGTGAATTCTTGAAGAAAATGTGGTTTTATATTGTTTGACTTTAGGCTGCAACTAACATTTATTATTATTATTATCCATGAATCTGGTTATTGTCTACTTGAAGATTAATTACAATAACAGTGAATGATAAGATCCATCCTACTTTTCCTAAATTGAAGTTGATGTCTGCAGGTGTATTGTTTTGTATGTCTAAGACCCAAAGATATTCAGCTTGAATCAGAAAATCTCCACAACTTAAATAACAGTTAAATAACACTGACTACCCACCCAGACGGACTTTGTCGTTCTTTATACGTCAAATTTGTTGCTTCTGCCTTTGCTTTTACTCTCACTAACGTCACTTCCACCTTGGTGTTCTTCAAAACTACAAGTGCAACTAGATGGCACTGCTAACTACAAACATAAATATGACTCATCAGCCAACTGCATCTCTGTCATAAACAGCTTAATCATAATTCTGTGTAAAGCACACAAAATCAAGACAACTTAATGTGTTAATATCAATTTATTATCTTTTTTTAAATTACTTTTTAAAGCACCCCATTTCTTTTCCAATACATGTGTTAAGACCCTTCTTCCGTCTCCTCCTCAGGCTTGGAATAGCTTGATTTGGATTATTTAATATGGATTTCAAACCCTCCCCTCCCCCCCGAAAACTCTGCAGAACACAGACGAGCCTGTGCTGCTTCTTTGTCTTCATCTCTCATCCAGGCTTGATGCAGGAACTGAGGCTCCCCGCTCTCGCCATCAACCTCTGACACGGACAACAACCCGTCTAAAAACACTACCACACCGATCCCGCCCCCCGCCCAACACAAAGGCCGTCCCGAAACCCGTCAGTCTTAGTTTATATAAGGAGTTTATGCATGCACTGAGATTCCAACCGAGCATAAAGTAGTAGGTTATACAGGGAATTGTCTTGAGCTGGTGTTTCTGAGTCATACAAACAGCAGGGTGATTATCTTTTTTCACTTTTTTCTCAGTTAAAATTAAAAAAAAAAAACCAACAACAAAAAAGTCCAGTTATTTCTGATCTCCTTCAAGTAAATGAACCTTCATGTGCACCATAGAAACACTGATTGGTGTCTTTATCTGTGAGGACGGGCTGCTGCGGTCACTGCTGCCGTGCCGGCACAAGAGGGTGCACGTTCACAGCAGCTCAGTCGACGCACGTCCTCCCACTTCTTCTTCTACTTCTTCTTCTTCTTCTGCATGCTGCACCCTTTCAGGAGTAAGATTATCAACGAGGATTGTGCACTTCATCTCTTGTTGTCCATGCTTCCTTACAGAGCTAAAAACCAATAAATAAAAAGGTAAACCAGCATTTACATTCCAGTGCCCAATTGTAAAATCTCTTTTTTTTTTCTTCTTCTCTATAAGAGTCCAGAGGAGGAGGTCAGAGTTCACGTGAGTAGTGCTGCTGTAGGAGTGTCTTTTAAAATTGTTTTTGTCTAATAAAAAAAAAGTGGCAATATAACTAGACTTTACAGCTCGACACACACGCATGAATCATTAACAATTATTAATAACCCCTTATTAATAATCATTAATACCATGAACACACACCATACCTGACAACATTTTTTTTTTATCATCTATTTTTTTACAGTCAAAAGTGGGCCCTTTACTTCTCCGCCAGAAAAATGTGAACATGATTACAACAACAATTACATCAGGATTAGTTATGGTAATATTGACACCTATAGAAAATGCAGTTTCAATGGAGTTGTCGCTCTAAATCTTGAATTCAATACTCATTTGAATATATCAAAATTACTATCATTATCTTTGTTACTCTATAAAACCAATGACTTGTTTTTGTTTTTAATATTCCCATAAATATGTACAGTAAAGATCAAAAATGTGGGACGAGTGATCTTCAATGCCGGTGAAACTTGGACAATACGCTTCGAATGTGGTTTGGTCATGTTTACAAATGTTTTTTTTCTCTGTTTTCTTTTTTTTGTTTTTTTATACATCTATCTCATGCATTGGAGTGACTCCCATAGACACTTATGTTGTTTAGATACTCAATATGTCATGGATGCCGGAAAGCTTTTTCTTTTTTTTTTTTGTATTTTTACATGTCCGCTCAAATATTTCTCCTCATCTCAGCTGCATTTTAAGAACAGAGTCTCTTTTGCCTTTACAAACATTCTGTGTTTAAGTCATCTCGCAGTCATCAAATAAAAACTTTGATGGCACGACATCCCTTTAAGAACCCCTTAAAGGCATTGGTGACGTTCCAAGCAACTTGTTTTTGTGTTGTTTTTTTTTTACACTTAATACAAAAAAAATCAACAAAACATCAATAAATCAATAAAAATCCTGTCCTTTGTGATTCTCCTGCTCTTTTCCTTTCTGGAGCCGTAGTTTCAAGTGCTTTCTAGATATATCTGGACACTACAGACTACATACAAGTACGTACACAATGCAAAAAAAAACGGCCCTTTTCCTCCCTGTGTCCTCTCTCTTTCTCCATTCCAGCGTAGAACATCATAGAAGAAGACTTGGCTGCCGTCATCGCTCTTCCCTGCAGCTCTGGGAGGAAAAAAAAAAGGGAAAAATATCCCTCCTTTCACACGTCCTGTCTCACTTTTATACAGGCAGTAACAAAGATAAAAACATTAAACACAAACCTCTTGTTTTTAACCTAACATCACCTTAATCCAGCGGTATTACAGGTGGTTACATTCCTCCCTCCCTCTTTTATACCTGTGAGAATGGGAGAAAACCTCTGCCCACCCTGAGTCTAAAAGAGCAGGGTGCAGCTCAGTAATGTCAGTTTGTCCCCTCTTTGCCTCTGAAGGGGACTGATCTCTTTGTCTTTCACTGTGCGTTAAGAGGAAAAGGGTGATGTCCCAAAATCCTCAGCTATTCTGAGATCAGCCCATGAAAGAGCACAAAGTGAAGCAGCAAGCTGACAGTATTGAGATGCAGCCTGTAATAGCTACCTTCCTAAATCACTCCCCCCCTTGAGCTCCCACCCGGCCGTCTAAGAGTAGGAGAGGTGGGAGCCGTTAGAGATGTGCGAAGTGACTGATGTGCTCCGGCTCAGGACGCCGTCGCTGCCCCCGGCTCCTCCGGGCCCTCCGCCAGACGCCGTCCTCCTCAGAGGCTGGGGGCTGTTCCTCAGGGCCATTAAGCTGGGGGCTCCGCGCACCCCGAGCCCGCCGCCGGAGTAGATCCCCCCCTGCGAGGAGGAGGAGGAAGAGGAAGAGGAGGATGGGCCGGAGATGGAGGGAGGGGCTGGCGGCGGGGGAGGTAGCATGGCCAGGGACTGAGAGGAGGAGCGTGAGGGCAGGTGATGGGAGAAGGGCAGGGGGTGTGGGTGGGCCAGGTCGCCGCCGGAGCCTCGCACTCCAGCCCACTCCCGCTCCCTCTCCTTCTCCCGCTCCCTCTCTCGATCCCGCTCCCGCTCGCGGTACAGCTGGGGCGTGCTCTGGTGGTGGTAGTGCTGGGGCAGATGGTGGCGTTGGTGGTGGGAGGAAGAAGAGGAGGAGGAGGAGGAAGAGGAGGCGGAGGAGCGGGACGAATGGTGCGCCTCCCTCCCGTCTCGCCCCAGCCCCAGGGCCATCCCCA
>JAOWBC010000617.1:10477542-10490455 GCA_028566105.1 Hypoplectrus providencianus
TTTCAAACTTAATTATTAAAAGGAACAAACATTTTTTCACATGTTTAAAATGGAATCAGCAACAGACAAAATAATGTGAACATGTTTTTTGTATAAAAAATGGATGTAGTCCTTGTGATGGTTCTAATTAGTGTTGCACAAAAGAAGCTCAGCATGGGTCACTCTGGCTGTTGTCACTGTGACAGGACCTGACTCCTCCTTACTTAATGATTATCCCAAAAAATGTGCACAGAGGAGAAGTGTGAGTGAGCTGTGGCGAGCCAGTTGAAACCAGGTTGTTACGTTTAAATTCACCACAGTGTATATATCATGAACAGGGAAATAAAAGTATGTTTATTTCTGCTGTAAAGGTGCGTATTTTAACATGGGGGTCTATGGAGATTGATTTGCTTTATGAGCCAGCCTCAAGTGGCCATCTGAGGAACTGCAGTTATCTGCATTAGTTTCTGTTTGTTGTTGTTGTTGATGTTTCAGAGGACCTGCTGTCAAACTGTCGGGGAAATGGACGGTGCACACACCACTTGGTTTCAGACTGGGAGGTGTGGGTTTAGGTGGAGACTAACACTGAGGTACCAGGAAGAGGCTTGTTGGCGGGCAGGAAGGCAGGCAGGCGGGCGGGTGGTTGGGCGGGCAGGACAGCCCCCCGGGCCGGGCCAGGCTCGGCAGTGTCGGTGTGGTGCGAGTGTGAAATGAACGACGTCTCCTTGCCTTACTCACAGCCTGTGTCGACAGCATGTCATTGATGGAGTGGTCATACTGCTCGGCCAGGATGGCCAGCTTACGGGTCTGCTCGTCCTTCAGGCGCTTCAGCACAGCCTTGTGGTCTGACTTGGGCGTGTTCTCCAGCAGGTGGTTGCGCAGGGCCTTGTACTGACGGGTCTGGATCTTACAGGTGTCCTGGAACTGACGCTTAATCTGAAGCTCTTTGGACTGGAGGAGAGAGGAGAGAGAGGAGGCAGCTGGGCTCAAGAGCTCCTGGGCTTTTATACGAGAAAGACTTTTACCTGTGGCATTTTTTTACAGAAATGTTTAAAGACTGAAGAGTGACACTACTCATGGTAAAATAACCATCATTGATAATCACAAATTAAAGTATAAATACCTGTCAGACGTTGAATCTTTGACTGTGACACCATCACAGCCAAAATGAATGTAATGCAAACATATGTCATATAAGATATATGTATATATGTCTATTTATTTTCAAGGACTTTAATTTCCTAATGTCACATTTGTTTGACTATTTATTTCTATGTGCTTATTCAAATGCATTACACGTGGTTATCTCATTTGCTTAGAGCAATTATTATTATTATTATTATTATTAATGTCTACTTTACTTTACTGTTTTAAAACTTTGCAGTACATAATGAGAAACATTTACATTATTGCAATGGCCAATATCAGCCAATGCCCTAAATATAATTTTTAATTATTATTATTTTTTACTCCTTACTGTCATTAAAGAGCCCTGTAGAGGAAAAAACAGGTGATTTTTTTTTTCAGGTGATAATTATTGAAAAGGGACGCATATGTTTCCAACCATTCGAGATATAAACCTCATAGCTTTAGAAAACATAAATAACTTCAGATCTAAATATAAATATGTATATATTGACATCTTAAGTACACACCACCATTTACATTTTCACTGTAATATGGACACAACACCTCTCTGAATATCTAAAATAGGAAAAAACTAATTGATTACTGATGATCAAATAATGTGTATGATCAAAAATTATAATGCTGTTGTGGAATAACATTTCCATTTTCCAGTTTAGAATTCTAATAAAGTCCAGTATAAGTTTTGGTGGTTCTTGGACAAAGGGGGGGCACTAAACACAACCAGAGACAAGATAAATGAAGATACAGAAGGATGATGATTTACAAAATGATAAAGGATTCGTTCAATATGATAAAATAAGTGATTCATAAATCAGGGGAAAAGGAAACAAATAAGGACAACATGACAATAATGGAAACAAAAATCATAAAAACAAACAAGACAATGATTTTCACACAAAATAATTTATTTTTTTGTGTAAAGAAAAAAAAATTCTGGAAGTATGACAAAATATTTTTCTATGCTTGCGAGCACACAGCCATACAGTCCGCCAACACTCATGCAGCTAAAATGAGAATAAAAGACAACAGAATGGCTGCTGAACAGGATGCAGTACTGGTCTGATAAATACTGCATAAATAAAATAGATATATATATAAAAAAAAAAACAAAAAAACCTCAAGGTGATATAACTCTGTGGAAACGGTGTCACAACAAAACAGAATACAAACATGTAAACATACAGAGGAACAGAAAATAACTGATACTGGAACACAAATGAAAATCAATGGCAAATAAGTTACATTCAATAAACAATGTTTGTTTCAAATTTCTGTTTTTAAAGCTAGACTTCCCAAATGTAGGTCACCAAAAAGAAGATCCCTACTTTTCATCCCCTCTGTTCAAATAAAGTTAAGATCGAGTTTCCCTCCATGTGATTGGCTCGAATGTGGTTCCAGACAGTAAACAACACTTTTTTCTACATAAAGAGCAGTTTTAAACACTAATGCGATTTTCTTAATATAACTTCCCTTACAGATCTGCACAATTTTAAGTTCTTCTACTTTCAGATCTGTGCAGGTGTGAACTGCACATCATCTGCATTTGACTTCATTGAATTAACTTGAAACACATCAGAGCATTTTGGTGTTTAAGTCTTCAAATTCTCCAGAGCATGAAATAAAAACACTTCGAACAAATTCAAGTTTAGTTTTGGTCCGACTGCGTTTGAGCTGAAACGATTCATCAGCTGCCAGTAGGGATGGGACAAAATACATTATATTATAAAAATAACACAAGTGGATTGCTGGGAATTTCTGTTATTTGGTTATTCATGAATATTGCAAATGATTGCCAACAAAAACATTGCTTTCCCAATTTATTTTGAAATGCCAAAAAGGGGAGGTACCTTTCTCTATCAGAATAATGGTAATGTAACATTTTTATATCATCCCATCCCTAATAGACAGATAATCCTGACTGGTATGTTTATAAGATAATCAGCATAAACTGAATAACTTTGGATTCTGAACTTTTGGTCAATAGGAACAAAATATTATAAAGTTGCTGTTTTGTCATTATTTTTTTATGTTTCATAGTTTAAATTTTTAAACAGGAAAAAAATCTGCAGATGAATGTTTTAGGAAATAATTGCCCTAAACTGAAGTGATCTGCTCTCCCATTGTTTTATTTTTTAAACAGTCTTTCTGATTTATGGTGAACAGATGCTTTTACTGGATATCTTCTTTTCATATGATGGTAAACTGCTCAACCTTCACTTTCACATTCAGTAGTTGCATCAATCTTTGGACTTATTTTATGATTGCATGTCACTAAAGATTGTCTATATGGCTTCATATAAATTAAGCTACGCTGAAATATTAAATAGGTTTTTATTATATTATACTTTCACTTCTCCCGCTGTGTTATGTTTCTATAACTTTAGGATATGTCACTTTACAAGAGACATTAACGTTTGTGCAAACAGTTGTAACTAGGCACTTAACTGCTGTTTATTTATAGGGTTAATAAGGGCAAAATAGCTAAATGTTTACATGGTAAATCATAACAAGATTATTGCACAAAGAGCAATAAAAAAACATATCTAACTAAAATCTAAAGGTTAATGCATCCAATGATGATAAAATTGCCCCAAACCAAAAAACATTTTAAGTCCTATAACTTAAGACCTAGCACTAGTTTCTCCACTTTTAAACAGAGAAAATATGATTGAACATGATATCCAATGTCCTTCAGTGGTCCCAGATATTTCCATTCTGCTGCTTATTGCACTCTTAAACCGACTGAGGGCTAGTGTTCACGGTGATTTTAGTAAAGTCATTAGGCATATTTTTGTTCTTTTTCACAGTATTATTCAGCTTTAGGGATTGAAATTATAGCCATGGTGCTATGCAACACTATCATATTTGTTCTAAGCACTGAGATAATAGTGCACCCTTAGAAATAAGACCACTATGAAGAAACACAAGATTGCACAAAACTGGTCTCAAAAATAACCATAAAAAATACCTGTCTTACTAATTAAGAGCAAAATAATAAAATAAAATAAAAAAACATAAAAACTTTTACAAAAAGCACAATAATGAAAACTTCACTGGATTTGGTACAGTAACCATGAGTCCAGCAGCTGTTTAGGTTTAGGTCTGCAGGGCTCACAGCTTCAACAGTACAACTGGTTTTGGATCAGCCAAAAAAACAACAAAAAACAAAAAAAAAACATCGCTTTCAGCCACGGACGTGTGTGTGCAGGGTGAAATATGTCTCATCTTTATGAAATGTGAGCGAAATAAAAACTGTTTTGGAGTTATGGAATGAGAGAGACATGTGGGCCTAAATCAAAAAGACACACAGATGACGGCTGATCAATGGAACAAGGAGCATGATAACACACACTCACACACTCACTCACACACACACACCAGGACATATTCCCACTCACTCCTTCAATTCATTCTCCTATCTCCAAGGCCGAATTTTCTTCCTGACAAACCTTCCAGATGAAGTCCTCCTCAGCCCACACTCCCACCTCCCCTCTTCACGGAACAGCCTCTCCTCCCTCCTCTGTCTCTCCCTCTCTCTCCCCCTCCTCTCCCTCTGTCTCCGCTCCCTGACCTCCCTGGGCAGCAGCCGGGGCAGCCTGCTCGGCTTCTCCTTCTTCAAGAAGCCCAGGTCTTGGAGTTTGACCCGGGCATTGACGGGTAGCTTTTTAAGGAGCTGCCCAGCAAGTTTTAGTACTACAGAGTTAGCGAGGTCAGCCAGGACGCCGAGGGGGCGCCGACTGAAATGCCTGACCCACTGAAGGCCCTTGGTCAGGGAAGACTTGTTACTACAGCGAGCCTGAAACTCTACAGGCAGGCTCTTAAGAGGCACTGGGATCTTGGACTGGCGCCCGCCCCAGTTGCGCCCTGCTTTGGGAAACATCTCATAGAGGTTACGCTGAGCCATACCGCCCAGGAGTGACTGGCACATGGCAAACAGGGGCCGCGGCAGGCGGAAGAGGACGCGCATGCAGAGGCGGTTGACTTTGCGGGGTGCGTGCTGGAGGAAGTCACGGGCCGGCCTGACAATCAGCACCACCACCAAATACAGAGAGAGGAAGAGCGAGGGAGAGCTGAGGAATGAGGCCGAAATCAAAATCATGGGGATGTAATAAATCCCCAAACTGAAGGAGAGCCCAAGGCTGAAGAGGCCGCTGGCCCAGAGGCTGAGCGACAGGTAGGTGGAGAGAGACAGAGAGCAGCACGAGCGGAGGAAGAGGTACGAGAAGAAGAGCGCCAAGAAGGCGAGCTCAGCAGAGAGGACGAGGGAGGCCACAGACGGCAGAGGGGGGGAGCGACGGAGGGAGAGGAGGAAGATAGAGAGGAGCAGCAACGTGAGGTTGGAGGGCTGGGCGGCGGCGGAGAGAGAGAGGAGGAGGCAGATGGCGTGAGAGAAGAGTGAAGGGAAAGAAGTCTGGGCGGGGGCAGGGGGAGGAACAGGAATGGGCTCCAGCTCCTCTGCAGCATCAGGGAAGTAAAACTCAGACAACTCGTCGATCTCACGGAGTCGCCTCTTTTCTGGGGACAGGGACTGGATGAGCTCTGAGGGGCAGCCGTCGGCCACGCCCCGCCCCTCCTCTTCCTCCTCCTCTTCATCTGTGTCTATATGTGCAAGTTTACTGGGATCATCCTCGTACTCCCACTGCTCTCCTTCTACCTCCCTCTCATCTGTCCCCTCCTTCTCCTCTTCATCATTTCCCTTTGTTTTACTGTCGTCGTCTAACTCGTCTTTCCCTTCAACCGAAGAGACACTTGCAGCCTCCATCCCAGTATAAATTTCATCATCTTCCAATACTTCTCCATCAATCTCATCCTCTACATCATACAACTCCTCAGCCCCCTCCTCCAGGACCTTTTCTACCTCGCCATCCCTTTCGTCCTCCCCCTCTCCTCCCCCTGCCCCCGGCTCACTGTCCCAGCTGCCGCCCGGCCCCTCTGGTCTCTGGCCCTCGGTGCTCTCACTCACTTTGAGGCTCTTGGGCTGCTGGCGGACCTCCACGGCGTGTTTCTGACGCAGCTCCTGCTCACGCCTCTTGTTGTACTCCATCTGGTTGGTGAGCTCGGTCTGGTGCTGCGTGCGGATCAGGTCGGCCCGCGTGCGCTGCACCAAACCCAGCTGGCGGAACTCCAGCTCCTGGGTGGACTCGTGGTGACGGAGGAGCATCGCGCACTCCAAGTCCTTTAGAGTCTGCTTTTTGTTCAGCTCCTGGAGGAGAAAAGGAGGTGATAAAGAGGCAGGAAGCACAGTGTGATATTGTGAGTGCAGGAAATATCTTTTTTATAGTTCAATGTGAAGACAATCTAAGAATATATTACGGTATTTAGTCTTTTTCTCACATATTTTCTTGATTTAATATTGTCAGTCTGAGGTGATTCGACTCCAGTCATTTTGAAGCCAGTAGTTAGCTGGAGGGTTATTTTGAACATCTTTGTCTTCACAGATCTTTTCTACTCACTACTTAAAATGTGTTCCAGGAGAATTCAATTATTAATCCCACATTCATTAGTCAGATGTTTTTAGAGGTACCTCTCGGAGCAGGTCCTGCTCCAGGTTGTGGCGCGCCAGCAGCATCTTCCTCTTATACTGACGGCACTGTAGCTCATAATACTGCCTCTGTCGCCGCAGCAGGCCGGCTTCCTCCTCCGCCTGCAGCTGCTGCAGACACTCCTTCTGATGCACCAGCCACTCCTGTTTCTCCCGCTTTGGTGTCGACTGATTCTCGTTGAGTTCCTGGAGTGGAAAGAACAGACAGCAGTGTTAACTAAATGGTCAAAAGATAAATTCTGTTTGTTTTGTTATGATAAGGCAGGGAAACAGTTAAAGAATTAGAGATTGTGCAGGAGTGAAAAAAAACAGCAACAAAAAGACTTTGGAATCACCTCTTTGAGCTGTTCTTTGCGTTGTCGGTACTGTCGTTTCTGAGACTCCAGCAGACCCGTCAGCTCCTTCTTCTGCTGGCCCAGGATGTGCTGCTGGAACTTCTTCTCCTCAGTCAGGACCGCCTTCGTCTGGAAAAAACAATCTTATTAATGGAAGTGTTGTAAGAAGTGCATGACCAAAAAAAAAAGTTGTAGATTCACAATAAATTATCCATCTGTCACATATCACCAATCCTCCGTTTCCACAGCTATTAAATCAATGTATCATCCAAAAACTCAACGTTCTTCCATACATTTTTTCATCTTGTATTTGACCGTCCCTCTGGTCTCTTACCAACGCTCCACCCTAGCTCACCTCCTTCTCCATGATCGCCTGGTGCTTCTTGGAGAGCTTTTCTCCCTCCATTGAGAAGCTGTTCCTCTGATTCTCCAGCTCTTTGTCCAGTCTCAGCTGGTGCTCGTCCATTTCCGCCTTCAGCTTGTTCTCCAGGCCCATCAGCTGCTTCTGGTGCTGCCGCCTCATTCGCTTGTACCTGTGAGGAGGCGCGGATCAGTTGGGGACTGTAAAGCTCTTGTTTGCATGACTACAGGCTGTTTGAATCAACCTGTGCTGGCTTTGCCTTCCTTTGACACTGCCTAAATGTGTCAACCTACCCAGACATCTGCTCTCTCAGAGCCGAGCCCTGCTCATGCTCCTGGATCTGACGGGTGACAAGCGAGGCCGTCCTGATGGTGGCAAAATGGTCTCTGCCCCGACGGCGCCTTCCACCTCCTCCTCCCCCAACTCCTCCGCCACCGCCGCCACCCGCAGATGAAGCTTCTCGCTGCGGATCCACCTCCGGCTGATACGGATCATCGTAAATGTTGTCATGGCTCTGCACAGGGAAGAAGAGAGGGAGAGGGAAAGGTTTTATAAAAAATAGTCTGGCTAGTCTTAACAGTAACATTTTTTTCCTTCTTCCATTCTTTTTAAAACATTATATTTATTGTATTTTATAATGAAATGTGTCAATGGCCCCTACACCAATATCAAACTAAATTAAATAAGGAGGTAAATAAAAATAATGATTATACTTTATCCAACAAATATATTAAACAATATAAAGAAAAACAAAACAATACAAAATATATTATTAGCATAACAGATCATTAAAACATAATACATAAATAAAATAAAACAAAAACAAATAGAAACTATAATCATTACAATAACTATATATCAATTGTATGTAAATCAATGTTTTAAATAGACGTTTTTCAGTTTATCTATCAATTTCAATCCCATTCTCAGTCCCAGTGATCTTAGTGGAGTGGCTTTGTCAATGGAGGTTCCTTCTGTTTTGTAGGTGGCAACACTGACATCTACAGTGTCTGCAGGTCTGAACTGGTGCTGCAGTTAACTCCTATTTCCTGTAGGTGGTGCAAGTTTGCATGTGCAAAAACTGGTCTGATAAGGATTGTTTGTGCAACTTCAGTACTTAAGCAAGACAAAGTGCTAAAACTGAGCAAAAAATATAGACGGAATGAAAAAAATGTGTAGTGAATGTGAATGAATGAAGTGAATGGCAGTGCCAAATCCTAAGCGCCAAATATAAAAAAAGATATGGTTTATCATTTATGCACTGATTTTATCTTCAGCCTAATTTTAATCATGTGGAGATATTTTGATGATATCAGTCTAGGAAAAAAAAAGTTGACTCTTTTCAGGATAAATCCTAGGCTCCATGTGAAACTGATGGTCAGAGTGCTGATTGTGTCACAGAGGAGTCTGTTCACCTCCTCGCCCACAGACAGTAAACCACTGGGACTGACCAGGGGCTTGTGCAGGACGGAGCTGTTGGAGGTGACGGTGTGCTCTCCCTCCTGCATCATGGCCATCTCCCCGCTGTCGTCGGATCCGTCTGCCAGGCTGTTGACGGAGCTGCTCTGGGAGCTGGCGCTGATTGACATGGAAGGCAGAGAGTGGGAGCTCTCCATGCTGTTGACTGTGCCGGTGCGCAGCATATAGTGCTCCACATCCTGGTGGGAAACAAACACAGGGAGCTTTGTTAAAACAGTTAAAGCGCTCCAGGGAATGCACAAGGATTTCTTTACCTTCACAGGGAGTTTATATGTGCCTATTCTATGAAAACCTTTCGGAGATAATATGCAGCAACATATGAAACATCCTAACAGTGAGACACTGGCTCTGGAAGTGCAGCCCCAAATTCTCTGAATGCCTTCATTTCCTTTTCATGAAACATCCAACTGGAATTAGAAGCTGATGAAAACAAAGGCCTTTGTATGCAGAGGAAGGGGCCCTCAGTTCACAATATGTCTAGAGAAGTAGCAACACAAAGGCAGAATAGATGCTATAACTAGCTGTCTTTGCTTTACAGAAGCTGAAACATGCTCTTTCACTTAAAATTTCATCTTTAAGGCAGCTAGCACTTTATTTTATATTGTTTGGCTCTGGAGTTACTGTAGAAACTCTGTTCAAACTTCTTATGAGTTTCTGTAGCTTTCAGTTTCACAATTACAACAAAATGTTAACAGAGTTGTTTCTGTGGGTCCTTAATCATGCTTGTGGTTAACAGGATTTCCGACATATGAAAACACAATGCACAACTTTGAGGCAACAAAAACTGCTCTCACACACATTAGACCACTAATTGTGTCCTCTGGTGGACTCCTCCTCCTCATCTGTCCCATTCTTACCTCTTCTTCATCGCCTCCTTCTGGTGCGGGACCATTGTGTGCCTCATGGAAGAGGATTTTCTTCATCTTCCGGTACTGGAGGTTGTCCAGCTCGCGGACAGCATCCTTTGTGCGGGCGATCAGATCCATCACAACTGTCATGGGACGCTCTCTGCATAGGAAATGGTGCTGGGAGGATAGAAGTGTTAGAAAATTAATTAACTAATCATAAGATCACATACTTTTATTAGAAAACAATACATATATATATATCCCTTCAATAAAAATGCTGCATTTACGTGGATTCAAGCAGATGGTAGAAGTTGGACACAGGAAAAACAAACAGCCAGACTGAACTGCATGACGGAAAATACATGATTATCTGCTGCTATGGTCTTATTTACAAAGCATGGGTTAAAATAAATTTAATGAAATGATGTAATGCCTATTTTGCTATTTAACTGTTTTGCTTTTATGTTTGTGTATCTTGGATTTCAAGCTCTGATCATTCCTGGTGTACCAAGATTCTGATCTTTGCTTTATTTACACCGCGTCTCAACTTCTTTGGACACTGGGCTATAAATTTAGTCAGGTAGGATGGCAAGATATAAATTCTCGTAATCTGCTTGGATACATGTGTTCGCAGAATTAGTCTGCAGGCTGAAATCTCTTCTTATTCAGATTGCCTCTCGCTTGATCAGAAAGACAATCTCCATTAAAGAGATGATCACACGTTAGCGCCTGCCTTCATGTGCAACATCAAACAGCACTTTGTACCTTGAGCAGCACATCAGAGGTAGGTCTGTCCTGGGCGATCTTCTGCAAACAGGAGTCCACAAAATTGCGGAAATAATCCGACCTGAAAATGAGAAAATTGACATTCACAATTTGTTAAAAGCTTGAGTTTGAAAATGTTCCAAGAATAGCTCATGTCCAATATTGAAAAAAAAAAATACTAAGGGCACCATGTTTTTTAGGGTCATGTTGTTTTTTGCGATCCTTTAAATGTGCCTTTAATGATTAAAAACTTGGGTGAGTCTTGTGGATTTTTATTTAAATTGAACAGAAATTATAAAACCAATGTTGCTGCTACATTATGCAAATATAATAATTAATCATTTCTAAGTTTTGAACTCCATCAGCTCTTTGACAGCTGTGGTTTGGGGTTTTTCCCTGGTACTCTTTGTGGAAGTGTATTTAAAATCATATATCCAATCCATCACCTCTCCTTTGAAAATGGGTTGAAAAAGCCTCAAATCTAACAAAAGATAACACAAAAAGAGAAACATTTAAATCATCTCGAGCAACATAATTAAAGTCTCGTCTTTGCACATTAAAGCACAGTTAGGGCGTTTCTGCAGCTCTCACCAGTGATTAGACTGCAGCACGGGGCTCTCATTCTGGGCGATGTGGTATAAGGCACTCATAGCATTCATGTTGAACAGAGGAGGCTTCCTTTCCGCTAGAGAGAGACAAAGCACGACATAGCGTGACATAGACAGAGAGTGGCAGATAAAGAGCAAGAACAAAAAAAAAAGGAAAAAAAAAGATGAGAGTTGAATGCTTTCAGCTTTGTGAACACACAGAAAAAGTGCACTTGTGGACCTTTTTACGCTCTTCTCTTACCCAGCTCTATGCAGGTAATGCCAAGTGACCACACATCCACCTTTCCGTCGTACTGACCCTCGTCCATGGCCAGGATCACCTCGGGGGCCATCCTGCATGGAGGACACAACAAAGCTTTTGAGCCATTTCCATCCCCGTTTCCTTTGATCCTGGACCAACAGAGAGCGCCGCCTCGGGGCTCACTGTCATCGCTACGTCTACGCCACATGAATAGACATGAACACGACGAGGGTTCGGCTGCCTCGTGTACAAAACAACAGTCACCTGTGCCAAGAACAGGGGACTCTGATGTCTTTGTGTGATATTCAAGCAATGCTGGAGGGATGAGTCGACTGACAGTAGGACAGGTTTGACATAGCCTGTTCAAGGCTGGATTAGTGCGTCTTTATTTCTCTGTATAAAAGACAGAGTTGTTCTGCCTCTGAGCCGGCAGTGGAAGTAACAGGGCCGCTGGTTCAGTGTTCATGTACAAGGAGATAAATACAAATAAACATCAGTGTGTCAATGGATAGAAAAACTCTGCAAACTTGAAACTAAAGGCTCAGCTTCCTTTTCCAAGTTCGAGCTTCACTTTGCTGCTTTGAATTAATTTGAATCAAACTTTCAGGCGGCCACACCTTGTGGGAAACATCACAAGTGTGACAATAAATTAAACAGAGCCTGCCAGAGGCGAGTAGTCCACTATTTGAAGTTTGGTGCACTGCAAATAAAACTTCAGCCACCTGGAGGGTGAAATCCCATGTGGGGTGAGAGGAGAATGTAGAAACACCTTTGTTTGTTATCTTTTTTTATAATGCCTTTTCATACAGGTTGCATTATGATTTTAAAGTGTTACTCTAATGTCCTTTACTGATAAGACATTTACTTACAGACCACTTTATTAGGGTCACCTGTTTAACTGCTTATTTGCATATATCTGAGCAGACAATCACATGACAACAACACAATGCATTTAGGCATGCAGGCACCTTGAAGATGACCTGCTGAAGTTCAAACTAAGCATCCGAATGAGGAAGAAAGGTTATTTAGCCACAGCTACTGTGTTTCTTTTTTTCTTTTAAAAAACCTCAACGCAGAAACAGATCACTTCAAAGAGGCTGCTCAAAGACTGTTTGCTGCAGTGGAATTCTGGGACATGTAGTACTGAACTGCACTTGCTGTTACCACGACAACCAGGACGGTTCCCAATTAAATGTTAAGCATTACAACTTAAAAACAGCTTTCAGGTTTATTAGGCGGAAGGCACATACTTAGTGGGGCTTAAGAGCATCAGGTAGGTTGATGACAGAAAAGTCTGGGAAAGCTGACAAGTTGAGAGCTTTGCTGGATCATAATTTGGTGTAATTCTTAAGAATCCACTCCATCAAGTCTGAAGTCTCACCAGTACGGTGTTCCCACGAAAGAGTTGGCTGGAGCAACAATGGAGGCGGAGCCAAAGTCTCCCAGTTTGACCTGTCCCGGCTCCGTCAGCAAGATGTTTCCGGCCTTCACATCCCTGACAGAGAGAAACGATCACATAAGAGAAGATGAAACAAACAGAGACGTGTGAAAGAGAAAATGTATTGTCGGATGCAAAAGAACGTGTTGCAACACAGTGTTTGAGCAC
>JAOWBC010000617.1:10492261-10511792 GCA_028566105.1 Hypoplectrus providencianus
CACACACACACACACACACACACACACACACACACACACACACACACACACACACACACACACACACACACACCATTGCATAAGCTCATCTCAGGCAGCACAGTTTGTGCTTTCTCCCCTGTATTTGTTTTGTCTCTTCAGAAAAAGTGTGGGGGAGGAGAGCAGAACAGATACAGATAGTGAGAAGAGAAATGGGGGGTTACCTGTGAATCATGTTGTGAGAGTGAAGATACACCAATCCCTGCAATGCACCATGGGTTATGGCAGCTATTTCCACTTCCTGGAGGGGTTTCTTGTGGACTGGGAGGAGAGAGGCATTCGAGGATATCAGCCGTTGTTTGAATGAACAACTTATTAGTGTGAATCTCAATTTAATTACTCATTTGTCACTCACTTACCTTCTAAGAGGTCAGAAGCTGAGCCCAGGCAGTACTCCATCACCAGCTGGGAGAGACACAAAGAGAGCATTAAACTCTAAGCTATTTTAGGGAGCCTAAGCAGGAGCACACTTCATGTTAAGGACTTTTTCACACTTGACCTGAATGCAAAAGCGTTTTTTTTCCCAGGCAGTTTTCCCTGAGAGGTCAGTGCAGTTATTTATGTGTGAGAGCTGTTGTTGGACCAAGTTAGAGCTGAGAAAAGTGTTCTCGTGTCCACCTCTGAATGGAGCTCCTAGAGCCTGTATCAAGCCAACTACTTTACACTGTAGAAGGTGGCTAAATAGGCCATGTTCGCATGAACTGATAATATGTACAGCAGGAATTAAAGACGGACAGATTTATCTATTGACAATTTTTTTGCCGATATTAACAGATCAAAGGTCTATCCTTATCGATGCATGTGTTGGCCTATCTAAAGGCCTTATGAAAAGTTTTAATTCCACAATATATAATGCAATAATGTTCCTTGGCTTGGTTTAGGAATGGGTTAGTGTTATTTTCTTTTTTTTAGTCAGCAAATGACTGAAACTGAACTGAGTGTTGGAAATCTATGCATAATAATTTTAACCTTTTTTAGTTACTCAGAAACTGAATCTGCTTTGACTTAAATTCCTGGTCAGAAATGCACACTGAGTTAAAGTCAGGATTAAGAGAAACCTGATTGAAACAGGCTGCCGAATCGTGTGTTGCAATACCTTTTCATCTTTGTTTTGAAGTGAAACATTACCACACTGAGCAGCATTACACAGACGCTGCAGATGTGTGTTGCATACTCAATTTACAGGATCAGAAACATTTAAAAAAAAAAAAAAAAAAAAGCACTCACCCATGCTGTGTGCTCTCTCAGGTAGCAGCCACGGTACTCAACAGTGTTAGGGTGGCGCAGTTTCTGGAGGAACTTCACTTCCTTGATGATATCCTGCCATTTCTGGAACATGAGCAGAGCTGCAATGAGTGACCGCTGATCTGATGTCTGTGACGGCTGATGGGTTAGAGAGCCGCCAGTCTTACCTCATTGGACTGTTTGCCACTATAGGACATCTTCTTGATGGCCACCACCTCATTGGTGCGGATGTCATGGGCCTGATTTGGAATATTAGGGACAAAAGACAATAAATTACTTCTGTAAATGGAAGGGATGCCACTGCTTGACACCTCTGGGAGTAATCAGCCATTTTTAAATCAGACCCAACAGAGAAACCGCCATCACATAAAACAAAGATTTCTGCTGAGCTCCTTCCCTCTTCTCTTCTGCCCTCTCCTGCTCATCCCTTCATCCATGACTAGCTCCTCTTCACCCTTCATTAAACAAGAGCTTTCCATCTACCACTTGTGAGCTGTCCTTCGTCCTTGACTCGCACCATGCTTTTACCTTCTGTCCCGACACCTTTCATCTTCAGCTGACAGGTTTGTCCTCCTTATGTTCTCATCGGCAGGAACTTTATCACTACTGTCCCTCCAAACTATCAATATTAGAACTTACACATCAAACTTTACACAATATATAGAGTAAAAAAGATTTTTTTCTAAAAGTAACTCACAAAGTAGACCGCTCCGAAGCTCCCATGGCCGATCTCCCTCAGGTCTGTGAAGAGCTTCTCAGGGTCCTCCCTGAAGAACAGCTCAGCCACCTCCGGGTCCTTCAGGCTCCCGGCCCGCACACTCGACGGCATGGCCAGCGCCTGGTGAGCGTGGCAGAGACACACTGGGTGAGCGTCTGTTATTTGGAAGCATTACCAACTTTCGTGTTGGAACCATGAGCCGCCTGGGAAATACAGTCACGGGCTTCTCTATGCATTTTACAACAATACATTATTAATTGAATCAATGTATTGTGCATGTGTATATGCTTCTCAAACATATTAAATTGAAAGGTCAGCCTTAAGAAAAAAATGTAGTCTGGATTGACACATACAAGCACATTAATTATTAACAGTAATCTATATTAAACATCCTTCCAGTTCTTCACAGAGATCTATTGCTTTTCTGTTTAGGGTCCAGTCAGCTGAGTTCATGTGTAAATTGTGTTTGCTGCTCTACATCTGCATTTAAACTGTCCAAGACTACAAAATAAAAATGTGTGTTGGCTCATATGGACGGAAAATATCAAATTGCCCATCAGCTTCAAATGACCATCCATCCACCCACCCATTCATTCATCCATCACCGTCCATCTGTCTTGCAAGCAGGAATGTACGGCAGAACAATACTGGCAAAACTCATCACTGCTTTACCGTTGTGACAATTCATATTGCAATATTTTTAAATGGTTAATGACCACAATTCCAACAGATGTAGTACATGTGGCAGCACAAATCTCTCTTTTTTTTAAAGAAAAAAATAGATTTTAAAAGCAGATTTTTCATTTATTTCCTCAAACAGCAGTTTCATCTTCCTCCATCATGTTAAAGTAAAACTCAAAATCAACACAGAATGATTTGCTTGCTCATTGTAAGCTAAACTAAACCCTCCTCTCTAACAATGATTTTAAAAAGTCATTTACTAATCTTTAACCACTCTACACACTGGATGTACATACATGCAGCTAAAACACAATCAAATCAGTCCATATATTAGCTATGGAAAGCACAAATTGTTCTTTTTAATTTTATATCAGGCGTTCCATTCCAGTGTGACTGCAAAAACAGATACTGATGCTAACAATAGATAGAGAAATATTCATGAGGAATCATGATCATGGTCACAAGGAAAACCAGCACAAAATAGATCTATAATACTGAAAGCTGGACAGCAAATACTGGATTTCTGAGGCTGATACTAACAAGGTTTTTCAAATAGATGGTGAAATAGCAGCTTAATTACTAAACCAAAACAACCTTCATAAGGATCTCCATCTTCTTTTTTAAATTTGACTAATATACAAACTGAGCCTGGCAGGTGTGCCTGTGCTGCTGTAGTACAGAGAGAAAAATCTATGAAAAGCAGCAGGCTAGTGTTCACAAGATAAGAGTAAACTGCCGACCGGTATAGCAGGTCCATGTTTTGCCTATCGAGCTTTAATTTAGTTTAAGCACCACTACAGAGTTCAATATCTCTCTCAAAGGGTCATCAGAGGTTTCCTCACCAAGCATAGAAATAAAGCTAAAAAGCTACGAGTGGTGTTCAGAGCAAAATAAAGCCCTGAGTGCAAAGTTTAAATAGTACATGTAATAAATATGTGGCTATAAGAAATTCTGATGAGGACATGAAAGGCTGAAACTGATCACTGATTTGATCCGTTTTATATCATGCCCTGCAGGGTCATGGCTTAGGCTGGGTAACACAGTACCTCATTTCATATCTTTCTTTTCCTTATTCAACATCAATAGTGTATATGCCTGTTTAAATGCCACCACTATTCTCTCCATCCAAATGACTTTAACACAAATATAGTGCCAACTGCAGACAAGCACTTGACTCCACCAGAACAGCTGTAGCGGCCATGGTCGTGGGCCAATCACACGCCACATTAAATGGAAGAACACTTGCGATGATTGGCTCCAAGTAAAGCTGTTTTTTTTCTAGATCTGGGCACAAACTGGATTAAATGAAGGTGTTATTTGGATAGGACTTACAACACAACTTGGTACTGAGCAATTTCAGCCAAAATCAAACCTAAAAGCTATTATGTATCAAGTCTCAGACGGAATCAGGGCAAAATGACACAATATACGCTGACATAATTCCCCTTGGTGGTGTTTGCTTCCACTTCCACTTCCACTTATCTTTATATGCTTATACATCTCTCCCGTTAGTTACAATTAGCTTGTATTGTTTCTATTTCTTTTACATCAGAAAGGGATAATAAGGATAAAAACCTTTGACGACTATTAAATTGCTGCACTGAGATGCTCAGCTGCAACATACTAGATGTCTGCTACTTCATTAGGACCTCATAAAACAGCTTTTGTCAAGCCCCTCTTCACATTTTTTTGGAGAGCGCAGTTCAAGAAAAAGGGTTACTTCGACCAAAGAGAAAAAAAAAAAAACATTAAATTGGCATTTGTGTAATAGAGTCCCCTGTTTTAAAAGAGGGGAGAGATATTGAAAACTCACTACAGTGCAGACAGCTGGTCATTTCTGTGATGCACTGTCTGTTAGGTTCACAGTCTGGCACGGGGTACATCACGGGACATTAGGATCTTGTCAGAAGGCTAATGAGGAAATGTAACACAAGCTTCACAATTATTTTAAGTGGTCATAATTAATAACTGGTCCTTCATGACAATAATTCCATACACATTCACACAAAAAACGAACAGATGAAACCTTTATTTTAAAGGCCATTTAGCTCTGTCAAAGAGGAAGCATGTGGTTCCCTTCAGAAATGAGAAGTTCTTTCAATCTTGCAACCAAGCCTAAAGCCTAAAGCAAGCTCTCAATCTATGTTTCAAGGACCCATCCATAAAATCCTCAAACAGGCAGGAAGAGGCAACAAATGCTAGAATTGTGTGCAATCAATCAAGATTATCTCTCTAACCTACATGTAAGTTAACACCCTGGGCATATACTGGAAAACAAAATGCTTATTGTCCTTGGCTGGTAAGACAGAGAGGTAATTATCCTGATATCCAGGAGCTTGTCATCAGTATCATGTACAGTGTGCATCTCAGCTGAGCAAGCTAGATGGCTTTTGCACTTGGCTGGTCAATTAGGCTATCTTTGCTCTGGCTTACCAAAGAAATGTATGACATGTATTCAACAGCAGATAACAACAACTTAAGGCTGACTGAGGCTGCAGGCCAACAACAAGCCTACATGTCAATGTCAACGTCTCCAAAATGAGAAAATTAGTTGGTTAATGATGCTAGGTAGTCTTCCCCCTGCAGAGAAAGATAGGGAGGCGCAATGGGCTGCTTTAGCATGCTGAATGATTTATAACATGTCTTACCGTGGCTTTTGGGATCCACTGTAGCTAGCTCTGGAGCTAGCTAACCGGCCTGGCTGGAAAATATTGGTCTCACTCCCCTTTCCTCGGCTCGGGTGTCTATTCAACACGAACAAACCGCATTCTGTCTGTCGATGCTTTTACTCAAACCCCCCTCCATCCTGATGCTCCCAGTCAATTGCACAGCAAGCACGTCTGCACGACTTGACATGAGTATAGTGCCAGTCAATTAAAGTGACAGCTAGCTGACTGACGCCTGCCAGCTGAACTAGCCAGGCAGCTAGCAGCAGAGCTGTCTCCCCAAGAAAATCAGAGGCTAGCTCTCTAGCTTCTGTTAGCAACACTGCTAACTAAATAACGTAGCACCAGGAGCTGCCTGTGACGTTTTCAATGGGAAATTAATTCATTAATTTCCACGGGTCCGCTCCGTGCCCCACGTTGTGCTGTCATTACGTTAGTGTTGTCTGCGGATTTCATCTCCTGTTCGGGTTATCCCCATTTTGCTCGACTCTCATCCGTTTTTGTTCAGGACTTCATGATGGCGGAGCGGGGCGGGAGCCGAAAGGAAAACGGAAGTGCTCTTCTTCGACGTTTAGAAGAAAAGCACAGGAGCTGCAACGACGCCATCGTGTGGCCGAGGACATTCACCAACATACACATAAAAACATCATTAGATATATTTATTATTATGTACTTTAATTTTTTTTTTTTTTATCTTTTAACGTATTGTTTTAATGTACAAGTACACAATTATAGAGGCAATTTATTTACAATACAGTATATGGAAGAATGCTAAGAATTGCTATGTACAAAGAGTGCAAGGCAAATAAACAATCTAATAGTTCTGTAAAATACTATAATACACCAAAAAATCATATATACATAAGAGTACTCTTTAACATCTGATTTGATAAGATTTATAGAAATGAACCGAAGTTAAAAATCCTACTAATGCAGAAAACAATGCACATTGGGGTGTTTAGGCATCCATGTATCATCTACAGTTTTTTTTGTATTACTTCAATATATTTTTTTTAGTGCTACAATAATGTGTCATCAGTACTTTAATGTTGCTGCTACTTGGTTGGAGGTCTAAACAGATTGGGGCATTCAATCTGCACCTGAAAAGCAACAACAAGGCTAATATGAATATGGTAAAAAGTGAATTAAAGAACAAGTAATCACGGTAATTGAGTAAATAAAAAAACTGCCCATCACTGTCAAATGAAACATCTTTATGAGGTGAAATTTGCAAATCATCACACAAATTACCATGACTACAAGAGGAAATGCATCTTCAATATGTATTATTTAAAAAATCCAAATATAAATACATATATAATCACAGCTAAACTAATGACTTACAGGCGCAAACGTCAGCACAATTACACATATGGCTCGTTTGGCCTAGCCTTTGCTCTCCTAATCCACTCAGTGTAATCTCTGTGTTGTGCACTTATAGGTCATACACACACACACACACACACACACACACACACACACACACACACACACACACACACACACGATTAAAAAACAGAAAAACACCCTCACTGAACTCATCTCTGATTGAGATTCTACATACAGGTGGGAGCTGATCACCTGGTGACCTGGTTCAGACACACGCCACCAAGTTCAGTCTGCTATACACAATGAGAGTGCACTTTTCAACCACCATGTTGGAGACCTACACCTACAGATGTCTAGTAGCTGCGTAGTAGCTTTTAAAAATAAACCAAATCACTACCCCCAAATCCCAAATGTTTTGGATTTCTGAAAATAAAGCTGCACATTCTTAACCTTGTACCACCCAGGTTTCATTCATTCTTTCACTCCACACACATCTTTCACAGCTGCGTTGGGCCTTCGCGTAATCCCTCAGATGGCCCACTGCATAGAATAAAATCATCACTAGCTCCCGCTGTGTAGCCCAGCGGATTATGCTTCTTATGAGAGCAGATTTTTATTGAATTTACATAAGAGAGAAGCAAGCAGAGGGGAAAAGGTCAGTGAGGGCAGAAGACCGGAGCAGAAGTGTTTCAGCTCAGCCAGTTAATTCAGACATCCTTACTGCAGGAAATGGAGACTTACCCCGACCCGCCAATAATCCCTAGCATTGTGATCAGGGTATTTCACGGAAGAAATAATCCTTTATTTCCACGCAAATGTAACCAATACTCATGCAGATTATCACACACATTGGGGCATTAGCTGTAACTGGCCGGTGGCTCTTTAATACATTCAAAATCTGTTTTACTGTCTGTTTTTTGAAACAATACGGTCTGAAACAACAGCTGGAGGATTATAATGAGCCTCTAGTCTATAGTTTACAGGGTCAATGTCACACATTGTTCAACCGAAGCTATGAAGGTGGTGATTTGGGTCAAAATTTACAGTGTAAAGCCCAAAATCAGACAAGATTTAAGATATTACCAAATAAAAAAAAACTATAGCTCAGTCTTTGAAAAACAATGCTTTTATGATTTTATGTGTTTCAGAACAAAAGAGAATATTATGAACTGAATAGCATCCATTTTAAATGTGCTGGGAAATTCACTGTAATCTAAACATTTTCTGTTTATAACATGTAACAGATTAGGTTGTCATTGTATCAAACCATTCCTGCCTTTTTTAAATAGTTACCATGCGGTGAATAAAAGAAGAGGCAGAAGCATTTCAGTTAAAAAAAAACTATTTAAGGTAAAAACATTGAAACAAAACGCTTAAATAATAAAATCAAACATGCACATGGAGCACCAATGTCTTGTGACAGCGTTTTTTTTTTTTTTTTCTCAGAAGAAAGAGAAAAGGCCCAATTTATTTTAAATCTATTATTCCTTCTTTAGCTGTTTGCAGGATGCATGTGCAGGCTGTGACCTCAACACAGACCTGCAACAGAGGTTTAGATTTTGCTCTTTCTTTGTTGTTGTTTGCTCAACCTCTCAGATCCCATAATTCTCTCTGTTTTATGACCGCTCAAGGTGCCTTTTTTGCATTTTTTATTTTTAATTGACTTGAAATTTTAGTTCTTATTAGAAAATTCTCCTCCTGTTTCCTTTTTACCTGACAAACATGTGAGTCACAAACTTTGCCTGAGAAAATGTAAATATGAACTCTTCTCATCTGCATGACACATCATTTCATCTGATCTTGCAGGGAATCAAACCTGTGTCCAAACATTAAGAATAACATCATTCACTTGGTGTCCTATGTGTATATTATAAAGGAATATCAAATCAGTGTCTCAAATCTGTCTCAAAATCAGTTAAAAACTCCTTATTGTTGCTTTAAATTTCTTTAAAATAAAGTACAAAAACCTCAGTTCTTTTATTCTGTAATTAAAACACTTGTGAGTGTTGAACCTGCAGTGAAGCGGTCCTCCTGTAATCAACGCACCATGAACTAAAGAAACAGAAACTCTAACCCTAACCTGTGAACTGTCAGTATCCTGTTACTGGTGACCGCCCCCGGGCTCAGATGGCAGGATCATTTATCATATGATGTCAACACGGCGGCTCCGCCCCGGGATCATTCAGGATGCAGCCCCACCCCTCCTCCAGCCTCATACAACCCCTCAGCATCCCACCAGCGCCGGGCAGACACGCTGAGAGGCAGAGCCGTCCTGAGGACAGAGGGACAAGACCGGTGCTGAGGAGAAGATAAACAGACACACAGAAGACAGAGGGCTCTTTGGACAGCAGATCAGCTGCTAATTCTCGACTGCGGACGTCGTTTATGATGCGCTTGGCTGATGATAAGAAATCTCCAGAAGAAGGTGAGCACATGGAAACTTAATTTATATTTATTCATCAGTTCAAAACAAAATCCTCCAGAACTTTTTAAGGAAAATACTTAAAGGACATATCTTGCATCTTAACTTACCTAACTTTTTTTTTTTTTTTTTTTTACCCTATTTAGTCTTATTTCAGACTTCTCTTTTGAATGACTTATGATTTTGAGATGTATTTATGGAGTTAAAACAGTGTTCAGTCTCTCAGAGAACAAACTAACTCATCTATTTAAATCCTAACTTTCTGACTGTAAAGTAGGTAAATAGTTGCACATGAAGTGTTGGAAATAATTTTAATAATTACTTTTTTTTTTTTTTTTTCCTCCTGCAGAAATGAGCTTTGGAGCCGCGTGCATTTTCTTGCGAGGGGGGAAAAATATTGTAAGTCCAGCACCAGCAGCCTTTTCTGTTCCCTTTGATGGGTTTGGGCTGATGTTTGTAAACTGCCATGATTGGATTAAAACCCCAAAAGGATAAAAAAAAAAAAAAAAAAAAGATCAGAGACACCAACTGCGCTTCACTGTTGCGTGCCAGTGAAGATATTGGCCCAAACCTACCTGCCAATATTGGGCATTATCTAAACTCTAATCCACCGTTTAATCTCTGTTACGGTGCCATCTAATTCTACACTGAACTATAAAATCAAATACAACATCCATTTGTTAATTGTGTCAAAGTACTCTGGCTCTAAACTATTGTTTCTCTCTTTCTGCAGGAGAGAGAACTGGCTGATGATGAGATTGATGGTGAGTTCTTACAACATGTATGGTTGCATATTTTCATCAGGGAATGTAGATTAAACTGATTGCTCTGGTCTACACAACTTCTAAAGATTCTCAGTTTATTGTTTATCTTGAAGAACTATTTTGCCAGAATGCAATATGAGGCTTGATTTGATTTGATTCTTCAAATCTCTGCAGAGCTGCGTGATGCATTCAATGAGTTCGATAAGGACAAGGACGGGCTGATCAGCTGTAAGGACCTGGGGAACCTGATGCGGACGATGGGCTACATGCCTACGGAGATGGAGCTGATTGAGCTGAGCCAGAACATTAACATGAACCGTGAGTTCCTGAGGAGCAAAACGTGTTAAAACAACTGAATTTCATGGGAAAATCCTAAATTAGAGGCTCATTTAGTACACAATTGACAGAGAATGAAAAAAAGACAGAAAGGGCTGAATCTCCTTTTGTTTTTTTCCTCCAGTTGGCGGCAGAGTGGACTTTGAGGACTTTGTGGATCTGATGGCCCCAAAACTTCTGGCGGAAACAGCAGGGATGATCGGTGTGAAGGAGCTCAAAGATGCCTTTAAAGAGGTGAGGGGAAAAAAAGTTTTCCAGCAAATTTCCACAAGTGCAGAAACTTCAATGCCAATCTGTAGGGGAGGGTCAGGAAAAAAGGCATCATGGTGCAACAGTCACATGGCTGACAAAAATACTATGAATGCAGCTTTATTTATTCTATACTGACATTGCATTGGTGCAACAAAAGATTCCTTTAAAAAGTGATGGGGACAGAATTCAGAAAGTGGCGGGAACATCCCCAGAGTGAATGACACCTGCAGATTATATCAGACAGCTCCGAGCTCCTTCACTGCACCGCCTTTACTTATTCTTGTTTTAGTTCGACATGGACGGGGACGGAGAGATCACAACAGAGGAGCTGCGGTCTGCCATGACCAAGCTGATGGGCGAGCACATGAGCCGGAGGGAGATTGACGCCATAGTTAAAGAGGCAGATGATAATGGAGACGGCACAGTAGACTTTGAAGGTGAGAACGGCTGCATGGATGTAAATATCACTTGTCTCATAATGATTTTATCCATAAATTCTAACTTATCAAACTCTTCTTTTCCTCTCCTCAGAGTTCGTCAGAATGATGTCCCACCAATGACCGACCAGAAGACGGTCGAGAAAATCTCACACACAGACGCTGTCTATCTTTAAAGCTTCGACAGATGAACTTGTATATAGCAAGAACCAGTATCTAATGTTAACATTTAAATTAAGTGCTGCAAAGAAAAGTAAAACAGTTGTTCTCAGAGAGAATTTTATGTCTATGCAGAGATTGAAAATCGTGCAATGAGGCATTTTTTAAGTGTTTAAGTGAATGAAACTTTTGTTTGATGACATTTATTTTATATACAGAAAGTTATTTTGCATTGTTCTGTTGAATTGGATTGCATTTTTTAAATGTATGTATTGCTAATGGAAAATATTTATTCTAACAGTATTCTTAAAGCACATGATTAGTTATCACTTCTTAAGCTACTACTGTGTATAATATATGTACATATACAGTATTAAGTATGTGCTGGATGATATAAGTCATTAATAACTGGAATTCAACAAATTAGATCCTGTTTCACGTATTTTCCAGATATATAAATAAAAGATCTGTGGAGAGTTTGCTCAGGAGTTTTCCTTTGAATGAATGATTTTTGTGTGTGTTTATTATTCTTTGGTTATTAGTCAACGAGAAATAGAAATTTGGTTTTTGATTTATAATTCGTGTCATTGCAATTTAATCCAAAGGTCTGTTTGACCCAAGAGAAGAATTAGCCGCTTGTTAAAAACCAAAGCAAAATGTCTTCCTCTGTCGAAATGTGGAACAAATTTCCAGCCTGAAATCTACTTGCATAATAATACAACTCTGGCTGGTTGTATAATAAATCAGTGCAATGATCTATGCCCCAAAGCGGGGATTTGGAAAACGAAAACATCCGTGATGCCGCCGCGCTGCGGGTAGCAGAGGATTGAGTAACTTCTCTGGCTTTGGGAGGACATCAGGATAAAGAGATTGTGTGATTTGATAAGAGCGGCCTTCATAAAACATCATCTCAAAATTATGACATCATGACTCATACATAACAGTTTTCTAGGTATTAAGTGCAGAAAAAGTGGAAAAAGATGTGCGTGTCCCAGAATTTAGCCTTTTAGAGAAACACTGTCTGAGCCATTTATTTATTTTGGGAATTCTCAGTAAAGGTTTTAGATGTTTGGGGACTCTTAGTTCCTGTGCGGACAAGAAAATAAAGCTGGTCAATTTAGCAATCCAAAAAATATCACAAAACTATATTAATACCAATTGACTGGCAAATATTTGTAAGCCTTAAAATGTCTGTTTGTTTACAGAATGCAAAAACAAATACTAAATTATACTATTACTAGGACTGTATACCAACCTTTTTACCTGTATACCTGTAATTGATGCTGTCTTAAATGTCTTTTTTAATTCTTCTCTCAGTTATCTTTCATCTGTTGGCCTTATGGCATCATTCTCCCCTTTGTAGGCTGTTGTTTTTAAAAGGTGCTATAGTAATGAAGTTATTATAATTATTGCTATAATTCTTATTATTAGAAACGATTGTATGTACCCTGGCAGGTCAAACCATTGCTAGTTTAATTACACTGACAGGTATCTGACCCTAAGTGGCAGCCTGTACACATTATATAACGCAACAAAACAATTAAAATGTTTTCTGAAAGATTGCAGATATAAAAATTTGAATTAGTTATTAATTAGTATATCCAACACTGTGTCAAACTGACCCAAAGCCGGTACATCTGAGATTAAACACTTGTGTTGAGGGACTCTGGGGTCGTGGACGGGGACGCGGTGCACCCTGACACTCAGGGACACATCAGCCACATCAGACAGATGTCATTGCATGACAAAGTTGGCAGAACTTTAAATAGACGGACAGATGGGGTACGAAGGCTTATCGTACCAATTAACAAAAGTGAAGCTGCTCTTGAACACACAGCCCTAAAAACTGATCAAACATCTGTCAGCGCCACTCCACAGATTGGATACAAGGCGACAATATGCTTAATGGATGTGAGATGAAATGTAAATTACTGCTCATTTAAAAGGGCAGCCAGTGGAAAAAGTGCCATTTTTCCGGAGGCATCTATACTGTTTCACTCCTTTATAATGTGTATTAAGTGTTTAAAAATGGGGGTCCAATTTAAACCAGGGGTGTAGTGTAAAGAGATGCCGATGACGTAACAGTCTCCTGATGGCCTTTGCCCTGATCCGTCCCTGATCCCTCCAACATTCAGCGTCGACCTTTATTGCATTAATCCACAATAATCTCTCTCTCGGTCGCTCCCTGACTCAGTTCTGAGGTAGCCACTCGGCCCAGCAGCTTGATGCCGTGCACCTACTGTGAACTGTGGTTTGCAATCAACTTCCCAAAAAACAAAAACCCTCCACTTTGTCTTTGTTTTGTTGTTATGCGGATTCCAAAAGTCCTTGTAATCTTTCTGAGAAGCGGCAGATGAACGGAGGGTATCTGCAGTGCGACCCCCCCCCTTCCCTGCAGGGGTTAATACAGCTTATCAAAGCCATCCAGTCTTTTCCTGATCATGATAATCTGTTGATTTGTTTCGTAACATTACATATGAACAGGATGACGTCAGACCAACGGCTATATAATGTTCTGGTTGGAACCGAATCTACAAGTGACTCTGTCAAAAGGGTTTTAATAATAATTTTAACAAACTGTTATTTGTTATTTTATTATAAACTTTTTACAAGTGGTAAAGATAAAACAGAAAGATGCTTTCTACATTTGTAGCCTACTGACCAGAATCTGAATTCAGGCTTATTACAAAGCACAACTAGACAGTCAGGGGACCAAGGATTACGGCTCCATGTTTTTTCAATAATTTGTTATTCTCCTCTGCTCTAAGCTCCATCAAAACAATCTGGGAGCTGATATTTTTCTTCTGATTCATTTTTCAATGTAGTACCAGTGCATGATTTGTTTTAAATAGATCATAAGTATGTTGCCTTGTGTTCAATGTTGACCTGTAAAGTAACTAGGAAATACAGTTGTCTTGTAAATAGAGTTTAATAAAAGGTAGGCTCATAATTAATCTGAGATGAAGCTGATCAGAACTATAAGATTGTAGAAAATAGAAATACTCAAGCAACATAATCACAAGTAGGGTTGGCTCAAAATATCCATTAATGGTCTTTTTGCAGATATACACAGATACAGAGTACTTTGGGTGAATATATAGTTAGGTGTGTATTGAAACCTGACTTTGAATCATGTTTTCATATTTACACATCAAAACTTGATTTAAAACGATTTTATACAGCTTCTGTATTTGTTTTAAACAAACGTTTTATGTATCTCTATATTTCTTATTTTTTCTCCCATTATACATATAAATATATAAGTTTATATGAGAAACAATAAACAGAATCAGAAATATAGGCTTAAACACTTGATTTAACCATAGCAATTTAGCCAAATACGGCAAAATTATTATGGTTAAATCAAGTGTTTTTCAAATAAAGTTTGCACTTCTATACATCGCACCATAACTTATTATAATGTATTGCCATCTTTAGTTGAAATAAAATAAAATTTAAACCAAATTTCAATGTATTTTTACAGTCTATGATTTCTACACAAAACTAGTCGCACTTCAACTGGCCAATCAGAACTGTTGCTTTAAGAGACGGGAGCCCGAAAGGGACATTGTGCTCCAGGTAATGCGCTTTCTCTGTCAGTTCAGGAGAAGTGGATGACAGCTACAAACCGCTGGTAGTCTTTAAAACTTCTAGTGAAAGGCAAGCGCAAGTATGATGAGTTAACTCATTCACAGTGATATGTTGAAGTTTGCATTTCTTGACCTAGCGGTGTCGTTTCAGTACGTATTAGCTGATGTTAGCAGAGAGGCTAGCTCTGCTGTTAGCCGCATGCGTCCCAGCAGTCAGTGCCAGTCACAACTTATGTGTCATGCCAGGTCCATAAATAAGGTTTGAGAAAGCGTATATTATTATTAAACGACACTAAATTTTAGGATTCAAACCCAGAATTAGTGAATGTCTCTCTTGTTATGTTAAATGTGGTACTAACATTAGAAAAATCCAGGTTGTTTACAGTTTTTGCAGACTTGTAGTTGGACTGTTTTTGCCTGCCCACAGGTCTTCACTGATGCTGACTGGATGTAGAAGCCTTTCTTGGACCTTTATTCCACTCACCTACAGAAGACTGTGCAGCAGGAGGAGCTTGAACTCACAGACTGCTCTCTACTCCTCCACTTCATCTTTCCCTCCATCTATTCACAGTCACGGCTTCTTTACAAGCCGAAAAACCTCAGCCCCCTTCTACACATCTATTCACTTATCTCCTGCTCGCTGCCTCTCTCGGTCAGCTCACAGTTCGGGGCTCATGGAGCTAAAAGAGGTCCTTCAGGTGTTGGAGCAGCTCGCCCCCCTGTCTCTGGCCGAGCCCTGGGACAATGTCGGCCTGCTGGTTGAGCCGAGTAAATCTCGGCCTGTGAAAACCATCCTGCTGACCAATGACCTCACAGATTCTGTCATGGAGGAAGCAGAGGCCATGAGCTGCGACCTCATTATCTCATATCACCCTCCATTGTTTCGGCCAATCAAGCGCCTGGTGCAGAAAGATTGGAAGCAGCGATTGGCCATCCGGGCTGTGGAGACAGGGATGGCCATCTTCTCCCCACACACTTCATGGGACAGTGTGAAAGGAGGGGTGAACGACTGGCTGGTCGGGGGACTTGGTAAGAGGTCATTCTGAATGGAAAAAGTGTCACACATACCTACAGGACCTGCATATTTAATGGGGGTATAAGCTAAAATGTTGTGACACTTTACACTCACCGATGGGTCAAGTACTGTGACCTCCTAATCTTGTCCCGTGTGTCTTTTTCCATCTCTTGTGTCGATCTTTGACTCTCAGGTAGCGGCCAGGTGTCTGTGCTGAGTCAAGCTCTCGGTGCGGCCTCCCACAGTCACAAACTGGAGTTCACAGTGGCGAGCACGGAGGAACTGAATGCTGTTATGGAGGAACTGAAAGCTTGCGACAGTGAAACAACACTACAGCATTCAGTCAGCAGGTCCTGAACATGTGTGCATGAATTATCACTTAATATTTTTGCTTTAAGGTGAAACACATGAAACACAGGTGAAATATATGCAAAATAGAGCATATTTAATTAACCCATGCCTCGTTTGCATCTCTCAACATACAATTTCAGAAAACCTTAAAGAATTGTCATGTAAATAAGAAACTGGGGAAGTTTCATGGTGAACTCTTTATTCTAAAATATTCCCCTTTAGTGTCTCCCCTTTAAAGATCATTCTTGTATTTTGACTTTTGTCTTAAACATATTCACATGCTTTCATTTAAACACAACACATCCTGTGTTTCTGAATATTCCTGTTCTTGTGAAAAACAGACCAGACAACAGCGGGCTCCGTGTCAGTGTGACCTGCAGTGACTCAGCGCTGCCCCCCAGTGTCCAGACTCTGTTACGACACAATGCTCCCAGCCTGTCCTACAGCATCCTAAAGTTAGAGAAGGTACAAAATAACCATCACATGAAAAAACAAAGAAGATTAAAACATTCTGAAAAAAGGATTATTGTTAAAAAAATAGTGCTATATTAGAGCTAAGATGTTTTGATCCTTTTGAATAGCTGGTTGATGGTTACGGCAGGATATACTGATATAATAACCTGTTTTATGCACAGTTGTTACTTTTTTCCACATTGTGTTCCACGTTTCCTCCCTGCAGCCCCCTCTCCTGGGCCATGGCCAGGGACGACTGAGTGTTTTGGACCAGCCGGTCACAGTGGCAACAGCCATCCAGAAAATGAAGTCCCACCTGGGTTTGGCCCATCTCCGCCTGGCTCTGGGATGGGGGCAGACGCTCGGTATTAACTCTCAAAGAATACAAACAGGAGTGTGAGCTGTTGAGCCCTATCTTTACAAAACCTAACATAATGCCATAATCACTCTACACATTTAACAGGCTGAGTGGGTCCATGGGCTTCTTTGGGAAGTTGGAGTTCAGCCCTAAATGTACCTGAGGGTTGATGAAACATGTTTTAAGTATTTAATTAAAACAAGCTTGATTTCAGTTTAGTGAAACTAACAGACTAACAGAGGTTCAATATGTTCAATAATTTTTTATGTCAAGCTGCAATCAATATTTTTTTCAAATATTACCAGGATCTAAAGGTGTCATTGAGCCATTATTCTGATATTTTACAGAGTCCTCTGTGTGTACTGTGGCCGTGTGTGCCGGATCTGGGGCCTCGGTACTGAATGGAGTCAAGGCAGACCTCTACATCACAGGTAGTCAGACGTTTAAAAGATAAAGTTTTCACTCACAACAATGTATCTACTACAGACCAGTTATTTGCTTAACATTGACTGAACATTTAAATAAACCATAATCTTAAATTGAAAACAAGTTAGTTTATATGGCAAATGCAAATCTATATTCCACTAACTTTCCTATTTAATACAGTCAAATGTTTCGTTGTGAAATTTGCATATCCAAAACCATCTTTGTAAAACATTGTGTAAAAGAACAGAGCTGCTCTTTTACAAAATGCATGTTCTTAATGTGCTGTTGATATACGTTAAACATTATCCCTAAACCTAAGTTATAGCTGCATATAGCACGTAGTAATCGGTTACTGCTGTATTTATAAAAAGGCCTTATTTCAAAGATTAGTGTGCATGTAAACTAAGCCACCTTTACCCAATATATATATGTAAATATTTATCATATCCATCCATTATTCAGGGGAGATGTCCCACCATGAAGTGCTGGATGCTGCAGCTAAAGGAACTAGCGTCATCCTCAGTGACCATAGCAACAGCGAGCGCGGTTTCCTGGCGGTGTTCAGGGAGAAACTGGCTGTGCGTCTTCCCGACAGCATCACTGTGGTGGTTTCTAAGGCGGACAGGGACCCTCTGGAGGTGGTCTAACCAGTTGGAGCTATGTTTGCACTAGTGGGACACATTTTTACTGCTTTGATTGGATAAAATTAAAACCATTACAAAGCACTTTCTGCTTCCTGTTATGCAGCACCAAGGCTCTTTATGTGAAGCTTTGTTATGAGCCTAAAATAATATTTCTTTGTATCTGTGCCTCATGTAATGATGGAAAGTGCTTCCTCAAGTACATGTTATTCTGTTCATCATGGATTTCTGACAGGGTCTTAATAAAAATGGGTCCTGGTTTATCACAAACATGGAGTGTCAGCGTGTTTGATGAGACAAAATATCCTCTGTGAGCGCGTAATAATCTCTAATCTCAATGCATGTGTCTTTTGCATGCACAGGATTTATTTAGGGAAAGCACACGATGTGTTCCAATCCCAATAATCTGCGACATCAAGTGTGCAGCAGCCACAAATTTCCCCTAAAAGGAACAGTGTTTGCATCGTGCACGCAGGAGCAGTAATCCTACTCAGATTGAAAGGCTTATTGTTGCTCCATAGTAAACGAGGAAAAATCGGACACAATCTCCCGTCAGGCAGGAAGTGTTCAAACAGCCAGAGCTCACAATGAAAATTTTAAGAGAAATTCCCCTCAATTAAACCTTTTTTTTGACCTTTCGGCCTCAGTAAACCAACAAAGACCAACATCAAACCACTTAGCACATACACGCCGCAGAGCAGGCCCATGCTAATACTTAATGCACTGTAAACAGCACACACTACCTGCCCCCACTCCAGTAATGGTAAATAAACAAAACCAGTAACAACAGCCATGATGGGCTGTTACAGAGTCTGCTGGCTCACACACCTGTCAGATCATAAAAACATTAAGAGACGTCACACACACCTCGCTGCCCCCATCAGGGTAATGACCTTTCTCTCAGTGTGGCGTTCACACCTCCACTTCCCCACAGCGGCTTTTATCCCCTCTACACACACACACACACATAGGGAGAAGGAAAACAACAACTAGAACAACATTTCTACTTGTCTCCTGTGATGTGGCTCCAGCTGTCACTCTTTGTGAGCAGGTAGATTCTGGGACACTGAAAGTATTTTAGGAATGCTCACATGAAATCTACCACAGTTTATCATGTTTGATCATTTTAGATGCAAACTCATGATGTAACTGTAATCCCCTGCAAAATACACTCTTTTGTCAGTTTTTGAGCTAAAAAAAAAAAGCAGTACACAATTTTTTTTACTGCCTGTAGGACAGATTATTGCTGAGATTGTTCCATTGGTTATTTAATCAGGCCAATTAATGCCATTTCAGGATAATTGAGGCATGGGAAGGATTGATTATATTCATTTATGACATTACTTCATTTTTCCCAGTAGTACCAAGCTCATATCTGAATCGAGACATCTCATATAAACTTAAGAGACTCTCGTGTTTGTGTTGTGGCCAAATTGCAGCTATGGACCAAACTGTTTTCCTCTTCCACCTTCATTCGAAGCCCGGCTCCCTGCTGAGAGGAAGAAACATGTCATCAAGTCATCAGGCAGCCGCAGGGGGCCCGACACTAAACTACCACATCTGTAGGGAAGGTGCATCCTACACACACACACACACACACACACACACACACACACACACACACACACACACACACACACACACACACA
>JAOWBC010000617.1:10521097-10532051 GCA_028566105.1 Hypoplectrus providencianus
AAATGTAACTAAAGCCGGCAGTTCAATGTAATGGCGTGATGTTTTTGCTGTATGGCTCATTTTAACTATTTAATTTACTGTTGTGAGGTTTCATTTATAAACCTGTGTAATCATTTGAAATTAAATTGAATTTTTATGGTCAATCTTGACCAGAAAGCAACTATACTTTTCAGCTGAATGTATTTGCAGTATAGTCGTACTGTATGTTACAAATCATACTCATAGGCCACAAAAATATATTTCAATGCCCACAGAGACACTTTGCACTTTTAGCAGATTGTGGTGTGTAACTGCAGTGGCATCATTCTGCACAGTGACGCTCAGACATCCATCAGGAGGAACAAGAACAAACACAAACTATTTAAAAAAAAAAGTACCTCAGAACTGTAGATCCTCTCCACATCGCTCCAGTGTGACCTCCTGACCCTCCACCCTCCTCTCCATCACCCCTCTTCTTCTTCTTCTCCTCCTGCTGCAGCTGATGTCATTGGCACGCACCCTGCTGGGGCGGAGGGGGTTCTCCCTGCTGCTGCGGCCCACAGTGTACGCCCAGTTTGTGGCCGGGGAGAACGAGCAGGAGATCTCGCTGTCCATGGAGAAGATGAGCCTGCTGGGACTGAGGCCCATGCTGGCCGTACCCATAGAGGAGGACCTGGGAGAGAGCACGGGGTACGACCACGAACGGGACAGGAGAACTGTAACATTTCAATAATTTCACTGAACATCGTGATTTGCAAGTGGATTATTTGATTTAGATTTTTTGTTATTGTTAGTGATATTTAAAGTTTTTTTTTTTTTATCAGTTAACATACGTCAACATACAGACATAAATTCTTCTCATTCAGTTACACGACAAAGACAAAGAAGAAAAAATAACTATAATAATTAAATATAAAATGAACCAATGCAATTTTATAAATCAATTGAAGCAATGGATTGATTAAATAAACATGAGTGAGGTAATTCAAAACTTTCATTCTACCTAAATAAAATTTTCCTCCAGCCAGTGATGATTTAGTACCTGGTCATATTAAAGACTGTTAATGACTTTAAATTCAGTGCTGATTTGTCCCTTTTTCTTTCCATATTGCAGCTCAGCTCCACTGAACACACACACTTCCTGTATGCTGCTATTAAAATGCTCTTTAAAGTTGAAACTGTTGAAAAGTGACGTACATTACTTCTTTTTGGCACCAACAGAGAGAAAAGGTATAACGACAACATGGAGGCGATGCTGGAGTGTGTGCGGATTTCTCACAGCAACGCCTGGAGCAAAGACCCGATGATGCAGCTGAAGATCACAGCGCTGATCAACCCCGAGCTCTGTGTGAGGAAACTTCATCTGTTTATTATGGCACCTCTGGAAATGACTCACAGGACAGTTTACAGTCACATATTTACTGTGAATTACATGTTATTGTGCAGGAAATTCAAAAAAGGCATTATCTTTTTTTTAGTTCTTGGTTTGTTTTGCATTTTACAAAATAATTTTTACAAAAATGTATCTAAAGTGGTTTCTTCTATGTCAACAATAACAGATATGTAGACCTGCACTCGGTGGAATATTTTTGTTAAATCTTGACCAACAAAGTAACTAAAGCTATCAGCTAAATGGAGTAAAAAGTAGAATATGTAGTATATATATCTAGAGTAGAAGTATAAAAGGTACAAAATCAAAATACTCAGGTGCCATAAAAGTACATTAAAAATGTACTTAAATACAGTATTTCATAACATTTCACCACTGTTTTCGCTCTTACCCATTTATACATGACTAGACTTACATACATATGGAAAACATTTAATGTAAAAAATTTTTGCCGTTTTTCCTCTATTTACTCAAAGCTTCAGTGACTAAGTGATTCTTTACTTGACAAACATTTCCTGAACGATATCGCATCATCCTCCTCTAGGAATAATGTCCAGCTTATGCTTCTCTAGAATGGCCTTTCATGCAGCAGCACTCAGTATGCCAAATAGATATTTTTGTTTTCATATTTATGGATGTTGAATGTAGAATCCCAAAAGAGATGCTACTTAAAAGTAACTATCTTCCCAAAATACAGCAATGAAAGGAAAGCTGTTAACTTAAAAATAATTTATAAAAGGAAGCACTTCATGCAAGAGTTTTTGGTCTTTGGACTTTTCTCAGTAAAGTCATTTGGTCATTTCCCAGGTTTCTGAAGTCAAACAGAGGCTGAATGTAGTTCAACAATGTGTGAAAAAAAGATAAGAATACACATGTTGGTGTCTGACGGCTGCTCCAGTTTTTTCTTGAATCTTGTTCGCTCACTAACGAGTCTGTGCTGCTTTTATCCAGGTGAAACTCACGACCCTGATGGCACAGCAGTCGTATGACCTGGACCTCCTGGTCAGAGCGATGGACGGGGAGGTACGGGCTGATTTACACATTTACAGAATGATGAGGAGGAGTCCCTTCAATCAGATATTAAGCTTTGTAATGTGCTCCCTATCGCCATTCACACTTTGTCCTCTGGGGTCAAAAATAACTGTTATTCAAAGCGTATATTAGAAATGATCAATCAATCACTTCCTTTGGTTTGGAATTTAAGGCCAATAGATCTTGTTAATATAAAAGCAATCCTGTTTTTGAGGTAACCTTTGACCTTTATCTAAATATGTTTATTTCAGCAAATCAGCTTCCCAGGTTTAGATGAGAGTGAAGCTGCCCATTTCCTCTGCAGCCTGCAGAGACTCAACAAAATAGCCGAGGTACAAATTTACATTTTTCTTTTAAATTGATCAAAAACATTATAATTATTGTGACTTTATAGGTTTTTAAGATCAATGACTTCACTGTTTTTCTTTTTTGTTGTTTCTTTTGTTTTTGTTTGTTTTAATGCATTAATCTTAATTTTAGAGGTATATTGCTCTTTTTTTTTCAGGCCAGTGTGAACAAAGTGAGAGTCCTGGTCGACGCTGAGTACACCTACATGAACCCCGCCCTCTCTCTGGTCACCATGGCGATGATGAAGAAGTTTAATACAGACAGCGCCTGGATTTGGAACACATACCAGTGTTACCTAAAGGCAAATAGCTTTTTAGAAAGATCACTTCAGTGATTATAATTTACCTGACCACTGTACGGAATAACACTTTAAAAGAAACATTTTTTTTAAGGATATAAAATGATTTTCGTGTCATTCAGGAGTCCAGGTCTCTCCTGTTAGAAGCTCTGCGTCAGTCCACCACGGAGGGTTTCTGCTTTGGGGTGAAACTGGTGCGAGGAGCCTACATGGACAAAGAGAGGAAGCTGGCTGAGAAAGAGGGGCGTCTGGACCCCGTGCACCAGAGCTGGGAGGACACCAATGACAGGTGCAGAACATCACGTCCCAAATGCACCTAAGATAAAAACAAACCTGCAGAGTCCAGCACTTCACCAATGCACCTGGATATATCTAATCTGCCCCAGTGCATGGGTTGTGTCAGTTACAAACAGTAAAATTGGTCTTCATGAAAACACAGATCGTTTCTGTCAGTGTTTCCTGTGTGTGTGCAGCTATAACGGCTCGCTGAGTGTGATGCTGGAAGCCATTTCCCAGAAACCTGAGTGCTACAAGATCATAGTCGCCACTCACAACGAGGAGTCCGTGAGACGAGCCGCCAAACGGTCAGACCACGTGAAGCGAGCATCACATGGGACTGGGTGTCATAGTCTAACTGTTGCATCTGAGAAGGAACATATTAACTACAAATACAAGCAGCTCACCTGATATCACACACTGCCAGATGAGCAAGGCATTTTCAAATCCATTGCTGTGTTAATCAATTAAACATTTGCCTCCCTTAACAGATTTTATCAGTTGCTTCCAACCTTACTGTGATTACGGACTCCCTGTTATTTTTTAGAACAATTCAGTCTCAAAAAGGTGAAATGTTTCAGTAATTTACAGGGAAACACACTCCATCAAGTTAACACATCGATATATGTATTTGCAACCATGCTAATGCAAGATAAGTTGCGGTCCTTCTGTGTTTAAAAATTAGCTTACCACACTTTACTTTGCAAGAGGCCCACATAAGTTTCCTCCAATGGAATCACCACAGTCAGGGGATCTACTGGAGGATGCAAATTGAATGCCTGCAAATGTTTCAAATGTCTCTTAACTTTGCATTCTACCCATACTACCAAAGCATTGAGTGTGCAACAAAAATTTAGTACGTCCCTCTACAGAACATGTGAAATGCACATAATTCAGTCACTATTTGCAGTATGCAGCCAGCATGCTTTTCTTGAAAATTCTTACCCACAATCCTTTGCACAGAATGCATATGAGCCAGAGGGTCAAAGGTCAAGGTGCCACAACATTATGATAAGTAGAAAGTCCCAATTTTAGGCATCTTGTATGCAATCATTCATACTTTGTACCCAAAGCGGAAGTTAATACTAAAAGAAAATGAAGTAATTTGGAAAGCAGGTCCAAGGCTCTGGACCTCATGTGGATTTGTCATGAACATTTAAATGCATCTTGGGATTTATTTTATCTTATTACAGTTCCACTCCACCATATGATAAAACCATGTTATATCACCTTCAGGATGGAAGAGCTGGGGATAGACAAAGATGGAGGCTCCGTGTGTTTCGGCCAGCTGCTGGGCATGTGTGACCACGTCTCCCTCACTCTGGGTAAGCTTCACCTCGACCGGCTTTCTTTATGTTTTCTGTCTTCATCAGCTGCAGCAGCTCTGATAAGCTGAATTACTATGGGCAACACCTAATGCTTAATCACCCTCTCCGTTCCCCCCCAGCTAAGGAGGGCTATGCCGTGTACAAGTCGGTGCCGTACGGGACAGTGGACGACACACTCCCCTACCTGGTGCGTCGGGCTCAGGAGAACCGCACTGTATTGCAGGGAATCCGCAAAGAGCGGGACCTGCTGAGGAAAGAGCTCTTCAGGAGAATGGGTCTGAGGAGAAGCAGCCAATAGGCATGCAGCCCCAAGGAACAGCTCTAACACTGGATTAACTCATTAAGGAGCACAATCAGGACGTTCTGTAGAACAAGGAGGGAACATGGGAACAAAGAATTAAAGATCGCAAAGAGCTCATGTGAAAGCTGTAACTCACTGAATGTCCATTATATGTGATTGTAAATGTAGGCTTTACTTAGCAAAAGATAGCTTTGCCATAAATTACTGTCACTGAACAAAAATTTAGACGACCACTGGGAACAATAAGCTCCACAAGTATTTAAAATTATGATTTTTTACAATTGCATTATTTTAAATGTTCTTCTCAAACAGTATTTTAAAAGTATAGATCAACCATGCAATGTAATAAACAAGCAGCCAAAGCTGTTTTTGACAAATTATTCATACCAAGAGAATCAAACAGTGACTGATTCTGATGTTTACAGGTTAGTCTTTGCCCGAACCTCACGACTGACTGATCTGACCTTTTTATCTTGTGGCAGCTGAAGGAGCATCTCCATCACGAACATATTGCGACATAAGGATGAGGAATTTATTTTTTTGCTATTTGCAAAGTCAAAACTAACTAACAAACGAACTCAGTGACATGTAGTTCAGTGTGGGGAGGGTGTGGTTTACTTCATCCAACCGTTTGTTTCATGCTATGGTTTTGTAAGTAAATAGCATTTATATATATCTGAGAGAAATAAAACTGTAAAAAAAAAAAAAAGAGAATGCAAAACAAGCAGTTTTACTGTTGTTATTGTTTATTTAATAAGTTTAATTCAACAAAACTTGACGCATCTGTCACCTGACTGTTGCCACAAGCCTGCCACACTGCAACGCCTTTCAATAATTACTTAAAAACTCCTCATGTTTATCCACAGAAGTTTTCCTTACTGAAAAAAAACACACATAGCTGCAGTGTGAAGGGCTTAAACTCCAGCAACTTCCAGCTGTTTCAGTATCAGCTGAAAAGTGTTTAGTCAAAAGAGGGAGAACAGCACACAGCCAAGAGCGCGCACAGAAAGCCAGGATGTTATTATTAAGGAATGAAGACCGGTTCATCAGGCAGGACTGAAATCCACACGTCCCAAGCTCAATAGTTGCTTTGGTGGTTCTGATTTCTGTAGCCGCCTCCTCGCTGGTAGCCTCCCTTATTCTGCTGGTAGCCACCTTTCTGATCTGTGAACACGCAAAGAGGAAAACACGGTTATCCAAATGAAAAAACTAAACAGTGCCAACAAAGGAAAACTAAATGTGAAGGAAATGTAAGATGTCAGTATACTTGTTCAGAACCACCAGTCAGGTGGTCAAAAAGCTTTAAAATCCCTCCCCCCATAATTCCCCAACATGAGGTGGGAATGTCAGTTTCTGTAACCGTAATCTGTTTCTCGGTCTTTCTAAAACCAAATGTCTGACTTTCAAACCTGCCTAAGGCTTTAGAGGTCAAGATAACTGGGTTCAAACAAATTCCCTCAGAGACAACTTTAGAGACATAGTATAAATTTTTAAGTGTTGTTATCTCAGACTTAAACAACATGTGTTCAGACATATCCTGACCCTTATCCTAAACCCAACAATTCAATGCATTACAAGTTAGTTACTTATTAAATGCAAACAAACTTAGTCAGCAACATGGTTAAAAGCAGCATTAAATAATCAGCAGACAGTGTCTGCAGATCAGCGGGCTTAGAGGGCATCATGGGGTAAGAATATTCAACCTCAGTGTGGGAACATACCTCTGTTGTAGGACTTGTTCTGTTGGTAGCCACCTTTCTGATCTGTAATGCAAAGAAAAAACAGTTATCATATCATATTGACTTAAAAACATGCAAGCATGTGGTATCTAATGTATACATTGATGAGTGTCGTATGAACTCACCTCTGTTGAAGTAGCCTCCGTAGACGCCTTGCTTAAGGTCAAAGACGCGCTCGTTATTCTCCACCAAGCTGCCCAGTTTCTCAGCCAGCTGCAGCGCCATGTTCTGCAGGGAGGTGGGCTCCGTGCGGTGCATCACAACGGTCTGTGTGGGCTGGTCCAGAGATGCCTGCAGGACAACACAACACATATATTTTTTAAAAGAAGGCAATAGAAATTAAACATTCTTTTACATCTATATATACAATAATCACACTCACCATCAGCTCTTCATTGATGATCATCTTGCTGATGATGCTGTGAACTGTAGCAATCTCCAGCTCAAACATCTCAGAGAGGGTCCCCATGCTGCAGGACGGACAAACATTTGAACTCTAAGTTCCTCCAGTAAAAATTCAAAATGAGCTTTGTGGTTTGCATTCACACTTGAAGCAGTACAACCTCTGATCAGAGGCATTTCTGGTAAATATGGATACAAACTGAATTTCAGCTCAAAGCACATTGTTCTGCACAATGAAGCGCTGCAGCAGTGACTGCTAGCACTTTGTGTTTACCTGATGGAGTCGTACACACTGCTGTACGTGAACAGGTAAGTCCTCAGTGACTCCTCCTGAATCTTCCTGTAAAAGAAGATCAAAACATTTAATAAAAAACTCAACTTGTTAATATTCAGCTAATTTAATTTATGACGGAAATGATTCATTAATTCATCGTAGTAGGATTTGAAATATCAAACTAAATGTTGACCACACCACAGCAGCATCTTGTTGAGACTAAATGATGAACGTTTATAAAATAAAATAACAGATGGATGAGAATGGCGGCTGCTTACCTGACGAGCATCTCGCGCACTCGCTGCGTCTCAGGAAACAGATCCCAGACTTTACTGTTCATCTTCTCATTGATGATGAAGGAGTGGCAGGTACGCCAGTCTCCCATCTTCATGGCCTTGCTGGCTGCCACCACATGCTCCCTCATGCTCTCTGGGGGTCCTGGAGGCCAGAAAGAGTAACAAGTTATTCTCTGATTTCTCTCTCCTGCTGGAAAGAGGACAACAGAGGAAGGCGTGGTGCTTACCCAGCAGCGGCTGTCGCTCTCCCACCCTGAGCTGGTGATGGAACTGTTTGCTGATCATCCTGCGGCGGGCATCAAACTCGTGGGCGGCCATGTATGGGATTTCCAGCAGCATGGCTGACACCAGGTACACACACTCCAGCAGCTCCAGGTTGATGTGCATGTGGAAAGGCACCTGTAAAGGAGGTCAAAGCAATGGTATAATCAAGTCTGTATGTTAACCAACTGAGACCCAAGTCTGCTCCTAAAACACTTAGTCAAGCTCAGCACTGTTTCAAAAGCTCCTCCCAAAACATGAGGATTTTTCTGACAAACTGCCCAAATGATACCAATACTTAATTTAACATGTCACTTTCCTAGTGGCATGTGAGAAAAACAAATCTAGAATTCATCACCTGAGGATGATGAATTTCAACAATGCTCTCATGCTTGTATGTACATAATGACAGAAGAACCAATAAAATATAATATATAATGCTGGGGTCTGAGACCTAGAAATGCCCTGGACAGAGCAAAAATGAAATCAAAAGGAAACCTACAAGCAGAAGACTCTGAAAAGATACTGCCACAAACATCTTGTGGGAAATAATTGATAAGGGATTATTTTTGGATGAGTCTAAACATTTTATAGTATGGTATACTGTTTAGGCAGTGCAACATTGGCTTCACTTTTCAGACCAGAGGCCACATCCACTTATTTAATACAGGAGTTCATCAGCAGGTGTACTCAGACTGATGTAGAACTTACCTGTCTTCTCTTTTCAATCTTCTCCTGCTCTGCGTTCCTCTCCTGCATGTTCCTCATGAGCAGACCCTGTCCCAGCAGCTCCTTGGCGCGGCCAGAAGACTGGATGTCCAACAGGGCATTGTGGGCATCTTTAATCATGCCCTGCCTGAACGCACAAATGCCAAGCTGGACCATGGTTCTGTTGTACAGGATCTAGAGAATGGAGTAAATAAGTGTTTTTAGTCATGAAGCCACTCAGGAGAAGAGCTATTAGCACAAAATGAATACTGTCTGTCTACCTGTACGGGCGGGTCAGCGTGCTGGATGTTGTCCTGCAGGTGGCTCATCAGCATCAAGTCGCGGGCCTGGTACCAGCGTGAATGCAGAGCGTGGTGGTAGATGTGGCAGAGGATGGCGCAGGTACGGATGCGGTCGGTGCGATCCTTGGCGTAGATGAACTTGCAGAGGCGGTCCATGATCACAGCGCTGTCCTCTGCCTCGCTCTCCTCCTGGTCCTGCTCAGACTACACAGCAGAGAGAGAAAAACTCAACATACCACACCAGTTATTACACAGGGGTACCTGCTCAGGCCATGAGGAGACACTGACATATAACCACACTTTCATTCAGCTCCATTTCCATTTTATACCATTATCTGGCTATAAATCTGTAGAGGACCTTTCAGGAAAAGAAACTCTCTTCCTTTCTAAGGTAGAGAAGTCCTCTGCAGCGCTTCTCTCACCTTGGACTCTCCCTGAAGCCCCAGGCTGCGCCGATGAGCCTTGTAGTCGAACTTGTAATAGGTGTGCATGATCCTGCGCAGGTAGATGCGGCAAATCTCTTCTGTGCTGCCTTTGTTCTCCATGTACTCGAGTAGCCGGTCAACGATGCCACACACGTGTCCCTCATCTTTCAAGTTGTCCACATATTCTGAATGGAGAAGAGTGAAATAGGAAGAGCGGTTTAAAAACCAAAACTCATGCAGTGACACACTTCAGAGAGTCTTACAAACATTTACCCCGTGTGAATCTGTCTTCTGTTACAGCGTACCTTGTGAGTGGGGATCAGTGTTCTGCATGATCTTGGTAAACTCTTCATCCATCCTCTCTACCAGTGTTAGGATGCATCCGCGTACCCTGAATGGCTGACGAAAACACACACACACACCAAAATTTGTTAATGCAATGCAATCCCCTCTCTGGACTAATAAGGCAAAAACAAAGTATGTTGTTTGAGCAAATGTTTTTCTGTGTAGGCTCCTATTATTTGAAATAATGCAGGCAAACCTCTTAACATACAATATATATCATGCACATACAGACGGAGATGCAGTTTAGAGCCTACATATCAACAAGTACAAGCTGCCAAAAAAGTACGAAAGTAAGAAATTAATTAATCCATCTATCAAACTGGTGTTGATTTACAGTAGGGAAGAGCTAAAATATATTTACATATCCAAAACCATATTTCTGACCACTCCAAGAAGAAACTGCTGGCCCAAAATACCAGAAATGTAAAAAAACAGAAAAGATACCTGGTCTGAGATAGCCAGACTCTCACTGTCCTCTGCGATGTTCTCTCCGATAAAGATGTTGTTGTTTTCAAAGAGGATGTCCAGCAGCTCGTCTATACATTCCAGGCACTTCTTCCACATATCAGGCTAAAAGGAAACAAAGTCAGAATGAAACAATCTGAAAAACCAGGATCACAGTACAACAGTTAAACATATTTTGATGCATTTTGCATATGTGCCAACATATTTATCATTCCATAATTTATAACAACAAATATGATAAGGAATTTCCAAATCCTTTTGATTCATTTCCTAAATGCAGGGTTCCTACCTTCATGAAGGCTGCCAGGTTTGGGTTGTAGTCGTACAGGGAGGCGATGATGTTGAACTTAATCTTGACCATGATACCTTGGCCCAAGTTATTCTCAGCAGCGATGTTTGCCAGAGCATGGAGCAGTTCAATCTGAGCAGCCCTGTCAGACACAGAGAGAAAACCAAGTCAATTAGATCTAGGAAATTGTCATATCATTTAAATTTCAATATTTTCTGCACTGGTTATTGTTTAAAGTGTAAAAAGAAAGCCTCTTCCTTCTGTGATTTGGAATGCTTACAATCCAGAATGAACAGATGTGAGGGCGAATTAGAGGAAACATGTTTCTCTATGCAACTTATATATCGGACATAATTCACTAAGAGCATGATTTACTAATTTATGGTGCAGTCGGTAGGATCTACTAGCATCATTTCACAGTGTATAAGAGAATGTACACAAGACGTAAAAAGGCAAATTTCCCCCTCTAAAGACACTGTATGGTCTGTTCACTCTG
>JAOWBC010000617.1:10556587-10568274 GCA_028566105.1 Hypoplectrus providencianus
GGTGGTAAATTGTTAGCAGAATTACGTGTAAAAAAAGGAAACATGGTATATATTTTAGGAGTAGTGGTAATGCAAATGTGATCACACTTGTATGGGTCAAATAAATTGCTATAAGCAGATTATTCTTATTCTTCATTTATAAATTATATAAAAATACTGTATATTGTATAGTTCACAACACAATAAAGTGTACAAAAAGTCTGCTATTAATAAAGTAAAGCTTACTGTATTAAAATTTTGACTAGGCAATTGACCAAAGTGGTATTTTGCTTCATAAAAACACTTACCAGCGCCTCTGAAGATCATAAATTACAGATTACAGTACAGACTTGCCAAAACAGTTTGGCACATAACTCATACACATGAAGCCTGTTCTTTCCTGCTTTGGTTTTTTGGATCGTCTAAATAAACAAGATAAAACACGTCAATCACTTCTGCTTCAGTGGCTGCGGGTGGCTTCTTATTTACCCTGCAGACATGTGAGTGGTTTGGTCTTGTTATCTAACTACACAGTGGAAAAGTATCATTCTTCTCATCACACTGACATTAATCACATGTAGGTGAGACTGGGTTTAGCTGGCACACTATTCACACTGCCAAACAACTTTAATGTACACATATATTATATTAAAGCAGGTGATTCATGAGTGTCAGTAAGTCGTGTTGTGTGTTTTTTGCTAACCAGCCAAAATGAATGAGAATCTGCATGTTTTAAAAAAATTATGAACATAAAAATTATATACAAATGTAGATTATTCATAAGTCTATTAACTAGAAATAACATAGTTTCTTGTTCTCTATATATTAATATTATATGTTAAGATTATTTTGCAGACCACTTTTTAAAATTCCTGATGCAATGAAATTGAAACTCGACTTTCAGATAACATTGTAGATTTGTGCAGATCAAGAAATGCATCATTTTTATGATATACTTTTGTTTCTGTTACCTGTTTCTGTGAGTTAACCAACTCAGTTCTCCCCAAAAACTGTGTGATCTCCCTATAATTCAAACTTAAGTCCTGTGAAAGATCAGTAAACACAAAACTTTCGCTGAGTTGTGAAACTTTGCTAGACGGGGTCAAAACGTCACAGACGTCTTCCCCAGTGGAGGTGTACAAGGTCTCCTACCTGTGAGTGAAGTGTCAGAGATAGGGGTGTCATTGAGAAACCATGCAGTCTGGACTCGGTCCACCCTCCTGCCCTCAATGCTCACAGTCACCCTGCCCTTTTTACCCACAATCACGCGTGGCGGGAGAATGATTCCTGAAACATTCAGAGACTTCTGTTTCTCTGGTGAGGGGAAAAGAACGGAGATAAGGAGGTCAGTGGGGGAAAAGGGCAGCTGAGGCAGCAGCTGTTGTGCAATATTTACAGGGGCTGCTGTCAACATTGTGCATTTCAATTTAAAGCATGAATTCCTCATAAGGAAATTCCTTCCTTGACCAGGTAACCAGGTGCTTTCAGCTTAGTGTATTACAATGGGGGTTTATAACAATGTGATACTGCCTATGCTTCTTGTTTAAGGGGACAATGCAGTGAAAAGCTATGTGGTTTTAAATACATATCACCATGAGACTCTCCCAGTTGCTCACTTGCTTTAAGACATTTGTTTTTTGTATTGCATGTTTTATGAAATGTTATGTTTAGAGGCATTAGCCTTTCAAATTTGTGCTTATTTGCATACATTTTTAAATCACACATCTTAGAAATGTCTGAAAGGTCTGATATGAAAGAAAACCAAACACACTATAAAACTCATCGTTCCCCGTTGACTCCATTATTTTGTATACAATCCCGTCTGCTAGCAAAATACATAAAAATGCCTGTGTGGTGGGATGCAGTGTGAACAGGGTGAAGAACCCTCAAGTGAAACATTAAAAATTCCCTTAAAGCATTTTGACATTATGCAACCTGCAGTGGAATGTGGATAGGTGAGGAAGCTGTGTGGTTCTTGTTTGCAAGTGCCTTAGTTTGCTAACACATCGCTAACGTTGGCCAACAGCTACTTTGTCCTCGCTGATAGACAAATCATTAGACGTGATTTAATTTAATGTTTTAGCTTGCCACAGGCATTCTGTGAGGATTTCAGGCCTTGGTTGTATATTGTGGTGCAGACTGTTTTCTCTTTGGCGGATGTGGTTTTTTTGCAGTCTGATATGCAATGAGGCATTATCGAATGTAGCTTTTGTTAAATTGAAGAGAAATTATGTAGACACAATAAACTAAATGCAGTCAGTGTTAACACCTGAATGTTAATTTTGGATGTTGTCTTTTATCCAGTTTAAAAGAAGCCATATTATGGAGTAGAAATATCCAGAAATGTCAAAATTGACATGGCGTGTACTTCTGCCCTCTGACTCACCGTCCCTTCGCCTCCATGAAAAGCCAAAACAGAGCAGGAAGACCAGCACAAGAGAGATACACATCAGAGCCACTGATGCTTTGGCTGATTTGGTTAAAACTGGTGCCATGTCTAAAAGGAAACAAGAGTGAGAAAAATGTCAATGACTGCACCGTGAGACAACACCTTCCAGGTAAAAAAAAAATATTGAAAAACCAGAATGACTGCATGTCTCAACTGGGTGTGAATTACACCTCGTGTCTGCTGTACTTATAGGCATGTAGAAAACTTGTCTTGATAAATATATACCTCGGGGGTCCAGTTTTTCTAGGTAAGCAGAGCCAGTAGCTGGTTGCATGACTCCAGGTTGGTTAACTGCACACTCCACCTTCCCACCTTGCTCCCTCTGCTCAGGGCTCAAAGTGTAAAAGCGTTTGGTTCTGTAGGTCCCATCTGGGTTCTGCTCAGTGGCGGCGGGCTCGGGGAGGGCTGTGCCATTTTGAAGCCATGACACAGACACTTCCTCTGGGTAGAAATTCTCCACGTCACAGTAAAGAGTGAGAGGGATGTTTTTGGAGTGTGAGGGCACAACAGAAAGTTTAACAGAAGGCAGATCTAAAAAACAAAAAGCAGCCAGAGAAAACATTATTCAAATATTTTTGCTCTTATCAAAGCTGAAAGCAGATTTAAAAGATAAACAGTGCTTTTCAGTCTGAGCTGTGGTGATTGATGAAAGTCGATATTCTAGTTCTACATGAAACAAGAATGTAATGAATCATTTTGCAAAGTCATAAGTCCCTGCCTCACTCACGTGTAATATTAAGTTGGAAATCCAGCTCTTGAACACTGCCATTGTGCAACACTTTGCAGCCAAAGGTCACATTCTGGTCCTCACGGGAAGGGTAGAAAGTCAGGTTGCCCTCAGCCGTGTAGTACCCATCTGCAGTCTGTTCAGCTTCAACCTGGTAGGGAGGTTGAATCACTTGTCCATCTCTGGTCCACGAGAAAGACACAGGAGGAGGGTAGAAAACATCTGCACGGCATTTCAGCTGACTCTCTGTTTCCAACACCACCCACTGCTGCGGGACTGACAGAGTTGGGGAAGCTAGAAAGAAATAAAAAAAATTAGCTTTCTACCTGCTTCTAGGTTCAAATGTGCAAATCAACAAACAAACATACCGAGGATGCTAAACGTAACATCGCTGGAGGGCAGCTGAGTGGAGTTGTAGCTGACTATGCATTCGTACACCCCCTGCAGGTCGAGACTGGCTCTGAGGACGGTCAATGAAAAGTCCCCGCTGACAAACTCACTGGTGTCCCAGCTGAAGCCTTCCTTTATTTGAGATGCTGATTCTTTGAATGAGGCGATGTCCGAGCCGTTACTCGTCCAGCTGACTTTGATGAGAGACTCGTCTATTACGCCTCCAGCTACAGACGGAGGGAACGACGCATGGCAGGGCAGGGTAGCATTTGTGTCCGGGCTAGCCTGAACTTCACTGGGAGACACTAAGCAGAGAGAGAAAGTGCACATTAAGAGAAAATAAAGAGCTTTTGCTGAAGGGAACTCATTGATGCTTCTTAGTGCAACACATGGGGGAGTCTGAGAGAACTTTTCATGAAATCTTCCTTTAATGTTTGGTTTATGATTGATTCTGAACTTTAACTTTTTTAATTGCTTTAACACATTTTCTTTTTTTTTTTCTTTTTTTTTTTTTTTAAGAAGTTTACTATGTTGAGATCAGTGGTAGATGAAGTAGTCATATTTCTTACTTTCTTAAGTAATACCACACTGTGAAATTATTCTACTACATGTAAAGGTCCTGCATTCAAAACTTTTTAGTTAAGTTACAGTTACCAAAATCAATTTTGACTACCCTATGGTTTAATTTATAAAAATGGATAATCATTTTTAAATTGGTCTGTTTTTTTCTCATGTAACATTAATTTACAGCTTACATCGTGTCTTGTATAGCTATTTCTCCTTCTAAAGAATAAATTACCAAAATAGATAACCTTCTTACAAATGAAAATCTTAATCCAAATGGAATAAAATTCAACTTTGCTCTCCAGAGTTTTGATTCCAGTCTTACTTGGACTTCTGGGAGTAGTAGCTTATGTATCTAATGCTAGGTAACAAAAAAAGCTTTTCTTACAGGACATAAGACCCACGATCACCACAGATCAAATATAAACTTTGGGTAACAGGAAGTACCCCTTTATGTCCCTTTGTTTATTTATTTATTTATTTTTTTTATGTCAGTCACCTAATATGATACATGAACAAGGATGTAACTGCAACATTGAAAGCCTCAGCCTGGGCAAACAGTACTTTTCCGGTACTTCGTTTTTTAACATGTCACAAACCTGACTGAGCATGATGCAGGGTTTTTTTTTTTTTTTGTCAAGGGTTTGAGTTTCATGAAATTTTCCACTTTGCATTCCTTCTTTTCATCCCTAACCATGAATCAGTAAACTCAGTATACCTCCTTGAATCGGTGTAAATATAAAGCCTTTCAGCCCCGTATGGCCAACCAATCAGCTTAATAAGTAACTACGGCACAATAAATGCTTGTCGGCAGGTATAGAGTCAAACAGCGTCAAGTGTTTATGTTGCAAATCTAGCAGAGTGTGATAGATAGCTGATTATAGCAGGGCGACGGGAAGGAAGAGGTGAGAGTTAAAAGGATACATGACTAATGCTCCACTTTGGTGTTTATCTTTGATAGCAACAGTAAAAACAGTCTGAACCATTTAAGAGTAAACATGTTCACAAGCAGTTCTTCAACTTGCTATTAATTACTTTAATCGTTTAAAACATTCAGGGCCAATCAGAGCTCCTAAGTCTGGAAAATTTGGAAGAGAAATAAACAACTGATAATTACAGAATATTTTCACTGCTTTAAACCATGTTAATTATCCTCATATCCCCATGATCCCATCAGTAAGGTGTGTAGAGAAATGTGCCATCCTCTCAGTAGACAGTGAAGGGGTTGCCACTTTGTAATAATAACTCAACTTTGATCTTTTTTCAGTGTATGTAAACTATTGGACTGCAGATGGTGCAAGTTGTGATAGCATATTGACTACATTACAGGTAAAAGTCCTGCAGTACACAATATGCAATTCCAAGTGAAAGTCTTGCATTAAAAATACTCCATTTCAAGTTAAAGCCAAGCATTCAAATATTCAATTTCAAGTAAATTACAACTGAACGTCCTGCATTGATAATACAAAGTCACAGTCGGGAAGTATTATGAGCAAAGTTCAAATTGATCATTTGCAAAATATACATAAGAAAGTATTACTCTTAATTTAACATTGTATTAGTTTGATTATACACTAACAAATACACATCAGTGCATTTTAAAGGAGTGGTGACGAATGCAGAGCCAATTCTTAGTACTTTGTTAACTGCTGGGTGCATAAATACTGAATCAACAACTATTAATAATAACAGTCAAATATATGTAGTGCAGAAAGAAGTACAATAACTGCTTTGAAATAAAGCTGAGTAGAAGAATAAAGTAGCATGAAATAAAAAATAATCAAGTAAAGTACAAGTATGTCCAAATCATACTTAAGTACATTGCAATATCCCGTCCTATGTCATCACATGTACTGTAATATAGATTTAAAGGGAGGTTTCTGTGAGATTTCCATGTGCAGTTTGGGCTGAATCAAATAAAAGTAAGCACTTTAGTGCATGAATGCAGAAATATTAAGATAGCCATATTAGCATAAAGTAGTCCTTTTCATTCATGTATAACCCATAACCTCATATTGCCCAAACTTACTCGTGCTATCAAACACACTCACTGACATTTACCGCGAGTCAACACAAAATAAAGGTCAAGTCCATACTGACAGCGACAAGTCTGACATGACCGACATCCATACTGTCACACTTAGTCTAAACCGCAACAAGATCTGGCAAACTACTAATGATTTTCAGTGGGACTTTAAAACCAGAGTCCATCTGGGACAGATCGGTGTCAATATGTCCAATTTCAACTGGTCAGCTGAAACTTGTGGAAGTCTCCGGAGAATAAACAACAATGCAGCTTTTGTAACCGGCCCGTGAGGGAAATGACACAATACTCACCATGCTTTATGAGAGTCATGAAGACGACATAGACAAGGACTTTACACCGCATGGCCAAGCTTGTCTTGAGACCAACTTCTTATCATCTGGCCCCTTTTGCTGTCTTATATAGAGCTGTGAGGTGACGGGGGCGGGTTTGTTCTGCCAGATGGGAAATAAGAAATATTGTCCCGAGGCCTCAGTGAAAGGAGGCCCTTGATATGTGTATGTCCTCTTAAATAAACGAGCCCTAGAGGACTGATAGAGCGAGGAGAAGGAGTGAGATGTGCAGGGACACACAAGTGGACAAATAGGTCACTTAAAATTCAGAAGGGCCTCCGGCCAACATTTTGGGGCTACTTTACATTGGTGCAGTGTTGCCATGAACAAACGGAGAGGGTGATCCTACTGAGCTTGTGTGGGCAAACACTCAGGCGAGACTAAAACTCTTTTCTATCTGGGGAAAAGTTAGTGTGCTGTTGAATCTGGAGAAAAAGAGGATAAGAACAGCCGAATGGTTCTTTTTTTTTTTTTTTTTTTTTACCCTGCTCTGTACACACCGTATCTCTTAAAACAGCTTCTGCTATGATCACTCGCTCTGATTGAGGTTAATTTTTAGCCAGAACAAGTGCTTGATGTTAACAGGAAGAAGTGTTGTCTGTTTTATCTCCATCTGAATATTCATTAACCTGATTTGCTGTTAAATTGTTTGCACTTTAATGATGGCAAACACACATCAGTCAGTAAACATGTTTGTTTCTTATTTGGAGATCACGCAGGCTATCTGTTTTCCTGCTCTGCTTTACTTTGCTTTAAATAGAGACAAAAGTGAGACTTAACAGTGATTGAAGGAGTTGACTGATGTGTTCCCTTTCCCTGTTTGTGTTTGGTACTTTGTGTTCTCTCCGATTGTTCATGTTTTCTCTCCTTTCTTAATCTGACACTTTCATTCCTTTCATCAGGCCGAAAGATTGATGCAGTTCAAGAGGGCCGCAGAAGAGGAGGGACGTATGGGTTTAATGGAGGACATACCGGCTAAAAGAAGAAAAGAAATAACTCAACTATTGTGCTGATTTTTCCACAACGACAATGCCTTAAACAGCTGATGAAAGTAAATAAGTACATGTATTTACATACTGTACTTATACGCCGTTTTTTATATTATAAGTATATATTTCTGATTTTTAATCTGGACAAACTTGAAATAAAATAGCATGTTTATGGATCAGAATACCCAAAGTATAGCAAAATTGTTAGCATTTACTTCACTTAACAACTTTAAAAGGCCGTTTAAATAAACAGTTTAAATTCCTTTTTTTTTCTTTTTTGGTCTGAAACAATGTAGCAGTTTATCTGCATTCAAACATGCTGGATCTTGTGCCTGGTAATCAGAACTATGACAAAAATGTATATGATTTAAATACTGTCAGATTAGATAGGCACATTCTTTACTTTTGCAATGTATGCATTTACAAGGTGACCTAGGTATCACTTTACGTCCTGGGACTGGAAGTTTCATTTGGCGTTGCAGATTTTGAAGACATTCATTCTGACATTATGCATATATATTGTTACATTGGGTGAAATGCAAAAGAAATGAGTATGTTTTGATAATGTGTCAATTATCAAAACACACTCAGTATTGTAGGATCGGTTGAAGAAACTGATATTGACCATGAGGAGATTCCAAATGAACACAAACAACTGTCAAAAAATGTCAACAAAGAGGCACACAGCAACTGAAAAAGCACCAAAATTTATGAGAAAAAACAGCCACAAAACAGAGGCACAAAAGACTATATAGAGACACAAAACAACCAAAAGTATGATAAAGTCTATTTTGCTCTTGGAGTACAAAGAAAAAATGGTCGGCCTGTATCCAACTGATGAGTCAGATAGTGCAACGAAACTCATTCAGCATCTTTAAGCGTGGACTAAACAAACAGACGGTGTTGACAGGTTCTTGTTACTGAGAAATCTGCCTTTATACGCATTCATTCTGTCATGCTTCCGTCAAAACAATGATAACAGGGTGGGACAACCGGAGCTTTTCGGTTTGAATGTACCAATTACAACAACTGACCTCGGTTTAAGGAAACCATTTGAATGACCTTGGTTTAACCTTAAATTTATTCGACTTGTTTCAAACACAAAAGGTTGCTTGTGTTAGTCTCTGTAAAGATATACTGGAGTTTGTCCTGAAAGTCATGAATTTGTTTTTACTATTATTACCACCTTAACACAAAGCTTCTATAGAGCTGTTTAATAACTACAAATCTCAAAGATGTATTTAATTTTGTCAAAGGTTACAGAAGAAGATCCAAGTAAGTCACATGTGTCTGATAAATATGAAATATGAAGCTACGGCCACATAGCTAAGGGTAAAGATGGGAAACTTTGGGAAACAGCTGGCTTGGCTCCATCCAAAGTTAACAAAACCCTTCCTGACATCTTTGCTAGTTTACAGAAAACTATGTTAAGGTCAAGAACCACAGCACATATGACCACAGCGTGTCACACAATGTTAAACTACACCCCCCCCCCCTGTGAGTATCTTGATGGGGATTATGGGTCAACCTGTCTCTTGAAATTCTCCTCTGAACCTTCTACGATGGTATCCAGATAGAGAAACCATATGGGCTTGGGAAAAATTATTTACTGAAATTGTAAGGAGAGCTATGAAGAAACCAAAATAGTTCCCTGAAGCAGGGAGTGGTTATTTTACATATCACTGCACGTGAGTAACTGAGCTGTGGCAAACATATAAAAGCTAAAGCAGAACGGATGTGTTTACAGAGATCTGAAATTTGTGACAGCAAAGTATGGCAGCCTGGACTGTGCAGATACTCCTACTGTGTGCATTCCTGCCCGGGCCAGGTCAGCTTTAACTCTCTGTAATTCTCTCTTTCTGTTCTCTGTAAAAATGGGAATAACTACGTGGCTCTTGTATTGCACAGAGCTATCAGTGTTTTTCTTGTAATGATTTTAGATACATTACATGTACTTAATCAGATCACAAAGAACAGTTGTATTGATGAATTGCATGAAACGTGACATTTATAACAGAAGTCAGTACTTTTGTTAAAACATTCTAACTAACATGTAACATGTAACATGTAACTAACAACTAACTAACATTCTAACTTTTTTTTTTTTTTTTTTTTTAAACAAAATTGAGATAGAGAAATAATTTTTTTTTTTTGTTGAATCTCCTTCCTACAGGGTCAAAGGCCCAGGGTAAGTAGCATTTCCAATATTCAAGAGATGCAATATTGAAACAATTAGGCAGCAACAAATGGAAGCCTTTTTACATTTTTTTTTTTTTTTTTTTTTTACAAATGAATCACCAATATTAACTCTAAAGGTACTGACATACAGTTGTCTGTGCTCTGTCAGATTGTGGAAATCCACCTCTGAACACAAGGATAGGCGGTGGTGACAATGCCACAGCCGGTGCATGGCCATGGATGGTCAGCATGCACTTTGGTCTCACTGGATTACGCTCTCACATCTGTGGAGGAACCCTCATCAGTGACCAGTGGGTACTCACAGCAGCCCACTGCATAGCATCGTAAGTTCGACTTATGGCACCTGCATCTGTTGCTTTATCAAAGTCTTTGTCCAGGCGATATGACTGTTATCATGCTATTGAATCAGTGATTATAGATTATAGGTGAAGCAGGTTGTTTTCACTATCAATGGGCTGCAATGTTAAGAATTTATAATGGCAGCGCCCTCTAATGGCTCTAGAAAATTTGAGTGATCATCCATCTTCTTAAATACTCGAATGGCAGAAAACGGAGCAGATGGTTTGGAAAATTAACTGTGGCCTATAATAACTACAAATAAGCCTAATTTCCTGGATGGGCAAATTGCTGACTCTACTTTCAATTTTTTTTATTTAGTTACAGTATGTTGATCATATTAATTGAGTATGCAACAGGTCATTTTGAATGGAATATAGTTCTTTCGTATTTTGGAAAAGTCTAGATGTAAGGGTCAATTTTTACCAATACAAATAAAAGAATAACTTGATGAGTCTCAGTTGTATTACATTTCTTTAGCTCTATACATTTCTTTATTTTATCCAGAAACATAACTACTTTATGGACACTGTACTTGGGAAGAGAGACTCAGTCTGGGCCTAATGTTAATGAAGTGAGCCGCTCCGTGTCCCAGATCATCGTCCATCCTGACTATAACAAAGAGACATTGAATAACGACATTACCCTGATGAAGCTCAGCAGCCCCGTCACTTTCACCAACTACATCCGCCCTGTGTGCCTGGCCAGTAACTCCAGCCAGTTTCACAACTCCACCCCCTGCTGGTCCACTGGCTGGGGAGAAATTACAAAGGAAGGTGAGTAATGGTATGCTCTTATGGTTTGGATTTGATTTATTTATTTATTTTAGTTTTTCTCTATTTTGCATTTGTTCATGAAGTCTCCCATTAACAATAATTATTATTCATGATGTTGGCCAAAGTGTAATAGTAAGTAAGTACCTGCCAAACATGTTCGCACTGTTTTTGCACTCTTAAAGCATTGTCATGCTAAGCACAGCTTCACAAAGCTGGCAGCACACAGAAATGTCTCTCACCCATGTTACATGACTGCTAATCCTCTTTCCACACCTTTATTTTTTCTATCACATATTTGAATGGCAGACCAAGGTGCACTGTGACAAATGAATGTTAATGGTGCAGGAACTACTGCATTGTCAGAAGATTTGTTGAGTTTTGTTTGGCTTGCCACAACACCACTGAAGACAAGCTACATGAAGAGTTGGGGAGCTTACAAAACAGTAATAGTCACCTCCCCAAATATCACATTAAATCCAGTGACAATGCAATGGAAAATAACTAGTCTCCTGGAGTAGCTCTAACAGCTAAGTATAGCTGAGTATTATCTGCACAACAATTAAATTAAAAATCATGCTGTTTAGTAAAACGGTTCTAAGGGAATCTTCTTCATCTTCTGACCTCCAATTACATTTCTCACAGATGACTTGCCAGATAATTACCCACTGCAGGAGGTTCAGAATCCTGTCATTGGAGAGAAGCAGTGCAGCTGCAACTATCTGCCAATATCAGTTTCAGCCATCACTGACAAAATGATTTGTGCCGGAGAAGCGAACAAAGGAGCATGCCGGGTTAGACTTTTGATTTGTTTTTCATCCTTTATACTAAGAATCTATCTATCTATCTATCTATCTATCTATCTATCTATCTATCTATCTATCTATCTATCTATCTATCTATCT
>JAOWBC010000617.1:10626761-10640391 GCA_028566105.1 Hypoplectrus providencianus
AAAAAAGGAGCTGATTTCCCTCTCGCCATCCTCCTCCCCTTCTTCTTCTTCCGACCCCCTCCAGGAGGGAAGATTGGAGGATCGAAGGAGGGAACGAGGAGCCAAAGGTGACAGTAAACAGGAGCAGACACGCACAGGACAGGACTCCTTTTTTATTTCTCTTCATGGTGGTTTGGACACTCGTAGTATGTATGAGAAGTTAACCATGCTGAACCTGCAGAGCGGCTCGAACTGGAGTGGGCCTAACAACTGGTACCATGACCCCACTGGCGTTCAGACACAACACAGCACAGGTGAGGGGAGATTTTCAACACATGCCGATGCTCACACATCTTCGGTTAAATGTCAGTACAATAAAAGTCACTCGTGGCAACTTCCTGTTAGCTCAGCGCATGAATCTGCATGTTTGTTACCCTAAAATACACATTTTCTTGACACTCCCACATCTCTTTTTGTCACCTTCCTCCTTGCCAGTGTCTGAGGGCTGTCTGCTGGACACAGAGGGCAGCATGGGGGGGGAGGCAGGGGGAGGAGGAGCGGGCAGAGGGGGAGGAGTCCCCGTGGAGAGGGACGAGGGCGAGGAGTCTCAGCTGAGGCTGCAGCTCAAGAGGAAGCTGCAGAGGAACAGGACCAGCTTCACACAGGAGCAGATCGAGGCTCTGGAGAAAGGTCAGGGCATGCAAGCACGCACAGCTCTCTCCCCGCTTCCCAGCCAATCGGAGCCCTCCATTCCCAGACCAGAGTGTGTCATGACGCAGCTTGTCTTGCTGCTTTTTCCTCCCCATGCCAACACCTTTGTTATTGGATTATAGTTTTACACCTAGTTTGCAGCTTTGCAGAAGGGGTAAAATATAAGGAATGATAAGGAAATACTGGCTGACACGATCACTTCCAGCTGCAAATTATTCATAATCTTAACTCCAAAAATATTCGTGATCTGCTCCAAAAAAGCCTCTGGCAGCGTATACAGCAGCAGAGTTCTGATAATGCATCATTACTGTTGGTTGTTTTATGCAGTGAGATCCGGCCCTCGTAGCCTCATATCCGCTGAGAGGGATCAGAAAGCCACCCTTGACTGGATATGGCTGCAGCAGGCCCTTGAGCTAAATAAGGACGCAATGTCCACTGTGCAGCCGAGTGGAAATGCATCACTGTGGTCACTCTGTGCAAATGACATTAATGAGGTACGCTGACCTCAGTGCACAGCCAAGGCACAATAACAATCATGTGTTGACACAGACGCCAATTATAACCAAGCCAATTATAACAATTTGTGAGACAGACTTAATTTATAGAGCCATCGTCGTGCAATATGGGTTTATTAACCATGCGTTACCACTGATAACTTAAGTTATTTACAGCAAACATATTCTTTTTTAGCTATTTACTTACATTGGAAAAAAAAATGCCTTTTCAACCTTAACTGATCTATTTGTGTTGCTTTCTAACATTTTAACTGCTTTATTATTAAGCATCAAATCCATAAAGACGTCTCCATTACCAGACCTGAAACCTCAGAGTACATTTGGTTGACTCAGACTGTCAGTTAGAGGGTGAGGCATATTCTCGTTTGGACTTGTCAACAACAAAAATGTCAGCCGTTTGTCAACTTTAAATTAACTGCCACAGTGAGGAATGATACTCTGGTACAGAACGTCTCATTGAAACTGCAGCTGAGTCAGGATTCACCAGCCTCCAGCCTCTGTGTGTTTCAAACAGTGATCATTTTAATGAAAATGCACCTAATGTATCTATTTGCTCAGAAATTAGAGAATTAGTGACACTGAAAACCTTTGCCGATTTTTCTCCAGTTTAATTTTAGTCAGCCTACTTTGAAATGAAATGCTTAGGCAGCTTCTCAACTTGAATCCTTTCATTTGAACTTTCTGCGTGTTCCATGACGATAAATAATTTATACAAAGTGCAACAGATAAATATTTCAAATATAGTTGTAAGGATACATCTCAGCTTCCTGGATTTGTGTATTCTATGACAAGATAATTAGCGGTGCAGATGTTGAGCAGTAATCACTTTAATATCTGTCAGAATATTCAGATAATTCATTGGGGACTTTAATTAGTTTTCATCTGGATTCACCTCATGCTTTCTTTTTACATAAACAGATGAATTAAAAATATGTTAACGCCACACAGTAAGGATCATGAGGCGAGCTGCTCCCCAGTCGTGCTGTCACCCTCGATTAAGACCCACACTGTGTGTTTGACATTAGTTAATATCTTCCACAGAGTTTGAAAGGACACATTACCCAGATGTCTTTGCGAGGGAGAGACTGGCAAACAAGATCGATCTACCAGAGGCCAGGATACAGGTAAGACAACCCACCTTCTACCTTTTGATGCTCAAACTGCAACAACATGTCAGTCATGACAGAGAGGGGCCTGATTTGATTGACAGGTGTGGTTCTCAAACCGGAGAGCCAAGTGGAGGAGGGAGGAGAAGCTGCGCAACCAAAGGAGGTCAGGGGGTGTGACTTCCTGTTCGCAGAGCCAAGCCCCTCTGACCACTTCCTTCAACACATCCGTCTATCATCAGCAGCACGGCAGCAGTTCAGGTACGCAGCTTAAAAAAGGCTCCTATGGCTGAATATGAGTCCTAAAGCACAGCAGTGATATTTTTACATTTGCTCTCTATGATTTATATATTACCAGCCTATAATTACAGATCTCAGAGTGACATTTGCAGCCAGGCGGTTTCTCCATTAGAGTGCATTTATATTTCCACTGCAATATGTTCCCATCACATGTGTGTTTAAATGTGTGTGTGTGTGCTTACCATCTCGCTCTGCGTGTCTCTCTCCAGGGTCCATGTTGAGTCAGGCTGAGTCGTCCCTGCCCAGCTACAGCTCCCTGTCAGTTTTCTCATCGGGAGTCCAGGTTGGACATTTCATCATTCATCATTCATCAGCACCTTCCAAACTTTACTGAAGCAGGTCACCGTCATAACACAGCTGATGAACTCCTTAAAGTCAAGGCTGTAAAACATAGAATATTCAAAATAAATTCATTAATAAGGAAATAGATCCACCTATACTATTAATATAATGATAACCACGATGCCATAATTTATTCTTCTCCTAATACTATTATTAATGCAGTTTCTCCAAATTTAGTGCCATTATTTAATAAGAATGTTTTGAAACGAGGCTAGCTTTTCACTTTTATGAATTTTCCTTAATGTTTTGGTGAATACAATAAACATAAGAAGAGGACATTTCAAATAATGAAAAGTATTGGAAGAGGCAAGAAATGTAATCAATTAAAATTGATCCATAAAAAATAAAAATTATACTGTAATAAATATATAATATTTAACTTTTAAATTGTGCATGATGTAAATATTGATATAGGTAAGTAATACAGAATCTGTGCATAGTAGAGAGGGTTTTATAGTAGTAAATATATGCATAAAATAATAATGATTGTATAAGGACTATAACTGGAAATATGGGAATTATACACAGAATTAAAATATAATGATTTTCTTAATGAGGCAAAAAAAAAAACAAAAAACAGTTTGATTGAATTATCATCCAAAACTCAAAAGCAGCATCAAAATACACACATTTTTACCCATATAATGTTTTCAGTTTGTCTCAATTCCTATTTTATACTTTTTGATTTTTCTTTATATTCGGGCTGTATGATTTAAAAAGGCATAGCAGTTACTATGATTGATATTGCACAATATTGGAGGGAAATATACTTTTTACATCATCCTACATATTGAAAAATATATGAATATGATCATTGTGCAGTTCCTTGCATTGCTTTTTACATAGATATTTTATTTTAGCCTGTAGAACACGATATTTAGGCCAAGACAATGTTCAAAAATAGCATTTTTACATATACTAATTGCATCTGTATCAGATGTTTTGCACTTTAGTTTGAAAGGGTCCAAACAAAAGCAATCATAAAAAATATAAAGAATTATCAGGATCAGTGGAGAAAAAAATACAATACATACAAAATAAATATTAGAAAATAAATAATTTTGCATAAGTACTACTGCTCTAATGTCCTCCTTACACACAGCGCTACTCTAGCGCCTCCATGTGGTCAAACTGAAGCAGTGCTGCCTTTAAAGCACACTGCATAGTAAACAGAAGTAAAATAGTCATCTTTGATAATGGAGTCTGTTGTTTCATTGTAAACGTAACCTGAATCTTTCTCCCTCCTCCACCTTCATGTCCTCTCTCAGTCTATTCCTCCCCAGTCGGCCTCCTCCTACTCCTGCATGTTACCTCCATCTCCCTCTGCCCCGCGCAGCTTTGACTCCTCGGCGTACTCCTCCCCTCATCTGCAGACTCCGTCCTCGGCCAACTCCAACACTGGTGAGTGTCAGGGGTTGATTTCACAGGGGCGGAGACCTGAAGTGTGTCTGTTAGTGAAATGAAACTCTACACCTCCGACTGACAGTCACTGTTTCTTCTCTCTCTGTCTGTCTGTCTCTCCTCCATCCAGGGCTCATATCACCCGGGGTTTCAGTGCCAGTCCAGGTTCCAGGAACTGAGCAGCAGAGCATGAGTCACAATCTGGGTCAGTACTGGGCCAGATTACAGTGAACAACAGACAATCGCTGCCAACCGGCAAAACAAAACAAGAAAAAAAAGGGCATGTAACAAAAAAGTGTCAAGAAAACTAAATGGGGACACACGGTTTGAAAGGAAGCACAGGACTGAGTGTTAGAGTGGGCCTCGATGAGTTGCAGAGCCCAAAATGCATTAAATGTTTACAAATTCAGCCGAGAGCAGCTTTGGTTGCACTTGACAGTACTCTGGCATACTGGTATTTGCTTAGTAGTGTCAGGCTGCCGTTTTTGTTTTGATAGTTAATCATAGGGCTGAAATCAGGATTAGAAATAGGATCAGTCTGAGGTGTGTTTAGCATTAAAATAGAGCCAAGATTAGCATTAAAGGTTCAAGGATTGATGTGAAGGATTTAGTTGGATCTATTGGCAGAAATGATAAAGCATACACATAGCTATATCCAATCACCTTTGTGTTTTTCATAGCATATGGCTGTCATACAGGTTGCTGCAAATGTCATGGGAAGACATTCCAGTGCAATACTTTTCATAGGAATATCTACAACAAAATGTTTATGAGGACAGCCTGGGCACTGCCATGTTTCTACAGGAGTCCAGAGTTCAAACTCTAGCCTTACACAGACCCTTTTTTGTTTTTATGTTACTTGAAGGCCACCGTATGTTCTCCTAAATGCTTGAAAAGGGAGGGGTCAGCAGAAGGATATTGAACCTCGTAGCTAGAAGATATACAATTTTACATGCTGTAGATGTGACAGTGCTTATTAAAAGTAGTTAAGATTTAGTTTTTGGCCTTTGCAAAATTTAAAAAAAAAAAAATGTATTGTGTTGAACATTCTGACTTTCACTTCATGATCCCCCCCAAAAACGGAAGGAGAATGAAAATGTGCTTTATAGTACACATAGCACTGGATAAAATCAGGCAACTGTTCAGCTGCAGTTTTTACATGAAACTGGTCTGAGTTTCAGTTCAGAAAGTCTGCCTGATTTTATTATAAGCTCTCAGCTTATACTTAATTATCTTCAAGTAAAAAAAATAGCCAACATGGAAAAAGCATGATTATTTTGCCTGTAAACACTGAGAAAATAGCAAGGCTAGGGGTATAACTCTACCGCACAGAAGTTCTTAGAAAAGGATCCAGTGGTACTAAGTAAATGCCAGCAGATGTCTGTATTGTGAAGTGTGACCACAGTTTCTTGTTACTTGAGCAGCTCGATGATATTGTGAAAACAAGCTTGTTCCCTGATCATAAGCTGTGTGAGGCTAACTGTGAAGATTTTAGACTTGCTTATGGCAATCACTTTTACTAAAACTTAAAAAAACATACTATAAAAAAAGTCAATCCTGCCTTCCCTGCCAGCAACATAACACTAAGACTGATACTGCATATTTTTGTACAGACATCTGTGTATGATGAAGATAACTGTGAAATATTGTCAGATGTTATTGGAGGGAAGAATGTAGCACATTGTGGGCTTGAATCATCTTCAAAGCACAAAAACATTATCATTAGGGACGCACAATATCAAATATTTGCATCAGAACTCATCTGATACTCGGCTGACCAAACATATTTATCGGTATCACGTTTGTTTCATATATACAGTATATATGCGAGGTCTTTTCATCTAAAACCGAAGCAATTCCATAACAGATTTAGCAGTGATACTGTACGTACTCTGATTGGCAGGGACTTTTTCCACACATCACTAATAAAACATATCCAGGAGCTAGTGACAATCAATATCAATACACAGCAGAAAATGAAAAAAAAAAAGCCTTCAAACCATCAGACACGTACAAGACTGACAATCAAAGCTGGGAATAGAGGAGATTAAAAAAAATATTGCAAAACTGTGAAATTATTGCAACACTGTCAATACAAAAGCAATCAACTGTGCATGACCAAAAATAAGCCGCTATAGACAATCAGCTACTTGCAGAGAAGAATCAAATATTGTACAAAGCGTTACTGTACTCTGCAGGGTCTGAACCTCTGCTCACTTTCCTCTGACTATTGTTTTTGTTGATGCATCTCAGTTTAATCTCATATGAAACGTCTTTCAGCTCTTATTTATTTGTCTTTTCACTCGTTCACACAAGTCCTGTGTGTTGTTTCTGTTGTCGTTGTGTGTTGTGTTAGTACTGTATAGCTACCAAGAGTCAACCCTTTTGTGAAGGCCTTGGATCCCTTTAATGAAAATAAAACTGTGTGTAATGAATATTTCTGTTCCAAAGTCTTTATTTCTGAAATTTAATTTGAGATTTTAAGAAAAGAATGGGTTGGTTTAACATGACATACATACATTAAGAAATGTGATGGTTGTTTGGGAAATGTGGTTCTTATATTCTAATAACCATTGTGCCATATGCTTACATTATTATTACAATATTTGGAAAATTGAATATAATTTAAAAAGTAATATTGCATGCATATTCTATAAGCATACTCAAAGATAATCATTGCAATCATCATGGTAACTGAAAAGAATTTTGAACTTTTAGATTTTAATGCATGCTTTAATACTGAATACTTGCATTCTTTCTAATAACCACCAGGGGGCGACTTGTGATACTTTCACTTTCACGTTATCAATGTGTAAAATCAGCAGTTGTTTGCCTAAAAAGCTGATATGTTAGTTTTCATACAGCTTGTTTTGCTGCCCTCTAGTGGCAAACAATCAGTAAGTTGAAGGTATTTTATTTGTAAAGGAGTTTAGAATAATTGTTGGTCCCTGTGATGGAGGCGTCCAGTCAAGTGGTCAGTGTGGAATATCCACATGGAGGTAACTGCATAAATGGGGCGTCTGTCATGGAGTGGACATGGCGGAAACTGGCCGACCATTAGCAGGGCAGCCTTTGTGCTAATGGCATGACTCACTTGGGCCCTGGAGGATGGACAGAAATTAAAGACGGGAGAGGAGGAAGAGGGGGAGGGAGGTACGGAAAGATAATACCAGTGATGCTCTGAAGAGAGAGAGAATGAAGGATCAGAGACATGAACATAATGGGACGCTGAGATGAGATGTGAGATGCCGATGCACTCCGGCTTAATGCAGCGTCATCAATTTCCCCCAAATGTATTGCAAGTACTCTGTGTTGAATGACACTGGCAAAGCAGTTATTGTTGAAAATGATAACTACCTTTCAAGTTTAATTGAAAAAAAGTGATATTATTTAGGATAACCATTTCCTCACGATGATCACAATGGATAGGATTGGCTTCAAAATGAATTTATGTCAGAGAAAGTTTCATTTTCAGTTTGTGTGATGTAAGACAATTTAAACGTGATAATAATTAAAATAATGATAGCATTTTAAATGAATTGTTCATTTTCATAGCTGTGTTGAAAATATTTTTCTGTGTATTCTAAAGCATAGAAAATATAATTATTTTTTAAGAAATCAAATTAGTTAAAATTAAATGTATTTTAATGTTTTTTTCTACCAGGACACTTAATTTACATTAATTTAAATCACTGTTTAAAGGGAGTTTCACTCAAAATGTCAGTGACTTTTCATTACTGAGTGTTGCATGGTGCTTTTAATGTTTTTAATCCAACAATCTGTTGCACCCGGGATGGGCGAGGCCAACAATGTGGCGCATAAACATGTAACACTTCTGACTCAAATGCAGAAAAAGCCACAGGAAAAAAAAAATGCAGTTTAACTGTGGGAATAACAGAAATCTAAAAGCACCATACTGGTAGAGGTTTAGAGAGACAGTGCAGGTGACTTGAAAACAATTCATGAAACTAAAATATGGTGGGAGACTGAGCTCAGGGGCCCTGAGTCAAAATCTAGTTAGAGCATTACTGAGCTCACATTGTAACGACTCAAAACACGATCAAGACAGAATCAGTTCAGTGATGAAATACCAGAGTGAAATATATATATATATATATGTATGCTTACAGGCAGGCAGGGGTCAAAACCAGGATCCCACTTCAGCAACCCTTAACACCAGGCAGATAACAGCTGCTAGAACACAAACTCAAGTCCTCCTGCAGGGCTGAGAGTTTAAACAGGTGAGGTGGATGAGGGAGTCAGGTGACTGGAGCAGGTGGAAACTCTGAGGACATCTGGTGGACGGGAATGCAATGGCACTGATCTTGTTTGGAGAATGTGGCTGGAGGGAATAGGGGCCCCACAAGGTGCTTTTTCCAAAACAAGGTTGTGTATCACTAAATGACAAAAATCTTACTCATGTACGGAAACCTGGGACCAGTAAGACATGAGTATATTTTTATACTATTCCGTTTGTCTTCTTCGCCTCGATTATACCAGGTGAGTTGTACATGATGGGAACTGAACCATGACCTACACTTTATTTTCACTGTTCTGTTAGTGTGCTTTGTGTGCAGCTGTCATATTATAAATCAACTGTAATCATTGAGAATGGTCAAATAAATATACCAACTAATGGATTCACATTATTTCCTGCCAATGCCTTATTTTGAAGCACCAGTATGGCTTTTAGCTGAAATAATAATTCATATTTTTCCCTTTATGTGCCTGAACAAAACCCTAGATTTGCTAAGAAAGATGTTTGCCACCTTGAGATAACAAAAAGATATCCTGGGTATGTTGATCTCGCTTAGTAGACTCTGCACAGGAGAAGAGTAGGTAAAAAAAAAAAAAAAAGAAAAGAAAAAGGAGGTGGAAATATAGAAAAATGCTAGGTTAGAGCCCTGGGGCTTACGGGAAGGTGATGAGTAAGTAGAGACGTTTGGTGGTCTGCTCACGAGTCCTGGTTTCGAACCGTTAACTTTCTGGTTATCAGTCTGATGCCTAACCTCTAGGCCACGCCCACATACTGACGTCACAAAACATCAATAATAGTAATGCTAGTACTGCTAAAACTGCTTCAGCATCTTAGAAAATGGCAGATAACTTATTCATTTTAATGCATAAATTAAAAAGAAAGAAAAATATAACTGGGTTAAAGTTCATCTCCTCACCTGTACCGGCTAACATCCGCGCTCCTTACATGAACTATCTGTATGATGCGCGCCTTATACAGGATGAAGAAAGCCACAACTAACGCCTCTCGGTGAAGAGGGAGGGAGGGCAGAGCCAGAGACACACTGACTGATCGATCAGCCCAGCCTAGTCCCGAGAGAGAGGCTGCAGCTTCAGAGGACACACAACGGTGAGCTTTGTTTCTGTTCAGGGTGGTCCGGAGGACAAAAATGTCATTGAGAATGATAAATGTCTGTGTTTTCTCCGCATGATAAATGTTGTGATGTTTTCTGCAGTGACTGGGATGGAGTTGGGTCTTCTTCTGTGGATGCTGTTGACCTTAGTGGGAAACACATCAGCGGCGGAGGAGCAGTACAGTAGAGCTGTGGTAAGTGTAGAAAAGAGAGAAAAAAGTGTTTTTCTACTGAAACTTCTCAGTGTTTGTGTGTGTGGTTCCACTTCCAATACTGATTCATATGTCAAACCGTGATGTGTTTAACTCTTGGCATCATAACAGTCTAATTTTCCTTTTCTATGTATTTAACTTCCTTTTATTGATCAGTCTAATTCTTAGTTGTAATGACATATTACTCTGGAATATACAGCACTTTCTTGATTATATTTTGACTTGAGAATAATTTAAAATAAATCTGTTTAATATTTTTTTTTATTATTTATATACGCTGTGAGGTTTATTCAAACCGTCAGCAGGTTGTGAGGAAAAAACACTTGTAGACTTCTTGCATATAAAAACTTGATGGTTATTTATATAAGAGAGAGCATGTTATAAAGAGAAAATTACATATATGAATGATGTCCATACGACTTGTGAGAAAAAGGCCAAATCTTCACATTATTTTGTGCATTTAGAATATATTTTAAATGTATGTTGAGGAAAACTACACTTAGAGGAAATTTCCCAGCCCTAAGAGGCCATGTATTTTTATTAATTTTTTTGTTTTGTTTTTGTGTATCAACTATTGCAGTAACTATGTTTGGACATTACAATTAGTTAACTACAGTTGCTTATTTTCATGATTTTTTTTTTTTAAATCATGAGACAATGAAATCTGGAACTTGGCAAGCTTCCTATGTCCAAATCACTAAAATACTTCCTCAAAAACACATGAATTCTGCTTATTTCTGCTCAACTTGACATGTTTAAACGTCAGTGTTTCATGTTTATGAGAAAAAAAGTAAAGTTTCACTTCTGCTACCCTTGAAAGCATTATAGTTAGTCTGCATCCTGTGTGATGATGCTTGTGTCTGGGCTGCACATGCATGAGCATGAGTCAAAAATACAGCTTAAGAAAAACAACAGGGGGCCTCACTATTTCATAATATTATCAGTAAAAAAAAAAATCAAAGACAGGCACTTTTTATAGGGTAAAAACACCAAAGGGAAACGGTTAGAAAGTGAGCCAACACCTTTTCCTCTCAACTGCAGCTACAGTAAAAGGGTGGAGGCAACACGGTTTGAAGAGCAGGTTTCAAAATCACTTTCAAAACAGATTTTGGTGCTTTTGACATTTGTTCATGCTTACCAGAAGTGATACCTGCAGACCACTCTCCCTTCAGCTCCTCTAAATAGAACTTGCGGTATGCACATCATCAGTTGTACGCTGTCTTCATCACATCAAGCAACTCACCCAACAAAGCCAGGATGATATAATATTAATGAGTAAAAATGGCTGACACGCTGCACTGATCTATAGTAGTAAATATCCTCTGTGACCTCAGCCTGGCTTGTAATCTTAGATTCAGCTCATGTTAAAGATTGATTTCAGTGAAATTGTTGCTTCATTTTTTTCTGTCTCATCATCCTGAGCTGTGGTAACAATGTCTGAGAAACCACACATTACCAGATCCCCTCATGTTTCATTGTTTCCTGTGCAGGATTGGTTGAGCAGGTATGGCTACCTTCCTCCTCCTGACCCACGCACGAGTAAACTGCAGACCAAAGACGGGATCGAGAAAGCCATCCGGGTCATGCAGAGATTCGGCGGGGTCCAGGAGACCGGGGTGCTCGGTAACAATATATGATGTGTATCTGACGTTTCACATGAGTCTCAAACTTCCTGTTGTCTGCTGTTCGGTTTCAGCAAACACTGTGTGATCAACTTCTCTTCTTCCAGACAGTGAAACCCTAAAACTCATGGCTACGCCTCGATGCTCGCTGCCTGATATAGTTGGGAGTGAGGACAGGCTGAGGAGGAGGAGGAGAAGGAAGAGATACGCTCTGTCAGGCCTTAAGTGGCATAAGACAGACCTCACATGGAGGTGTGTTTCCTGTCATGTTATATTGTGGCTTTTCATCATCCCTGAATGAATCATGGGCTCGTCTGTGTATCATCCACATATTTCTATTTTTACATGTTTAAAAAAAAAGCTTCCGCTCTCATTCTGAGAATTTGAATTACACCAAAATCATGATTAATATTATGGAAAACTATGTTAGAATGAAACACACCTTCACATGGGAAGTTTTTTGGGGAAGTGTATTGTCTTTTTTTTTAAATCAAGGTCACATAAGGTTTTCAGTGATTTTGACAGACTGTTTTGAAATATAGCTTCTTCTGCTGCGGCTCAGTGTCAACACATTCAAGCTGTATGCCCAATATACATTGAGATTAATTTGTTAATCGAGAAGTGTCACTGTAGAAATTCAATATTTGAGCGAACACTTGTTAAAGGATAATGCAAAGCACGACAAGTTAATTTACACAAGATAATATTAGACAACACATCTCAATAGGATTTAAACAATTAAATAAAAAGAGGCTGGTGTTATTCTGTACTGTTATTGTGGTTATAAAGTTCCCTATTTTGTTGAACCCACTCATTACCAAAGAAGTTCATTTGAACTAAATGCACTTTTTTTTCCCCTTAAACATTACACGCAACAAGCTGTGAACAGTGCATTTTTAGGGCGGACTATTTTCAGCTGCGGATTAATACACAATCTGTGTGAGAGTTTACAGCAACAGGAGATGTTTGCTGATTTTACTGGAAATAAAAGACAGTCACTATGCACAATAGGTCTGAAAAGAGTTTGTTCTTGTCATGTATTTTTAAATTGACATGTCTAAAGTGCTGATAAATTCTCCTTCACGTCTTTACTTGACCTTATGGCATCAGTGGCACAGAGATAAACTGTGTTTGGTTTTAACTACTCAGCTTATGTTAGTAGGGTTGTTTCATCAATCACGTTTGACTTTGAATTGGATTTGTTGACAGAGATATATCCTTTAAATGTGTGTGAAATTGAATAAGATGATAATTAAGCTTCAGCATTATAAAATAAAATAATAATAAATACAAATTCCATCCTTGTCTGCAGTGTCCACAGCTATCCATCTCCCTCCATCTCCCCCAACCTGCCTGACACCGTGGTGGACACCATCCTGACCCATGCCTTCAAAGCCTGGAGCGACGTGGCCCCCCTGAGGTTCCGCCGGCTGGGCAGTGACAGCAGGGGGCCGGCGGCTGGAGGCGACATCAGGGTCAGCTTTGCCCAGTTGCTTCACGAGGACGGGTACCCTTTTGACGGGCAGGGCGGCACCCTGGCCCACGCCTTCTTCCCGGGCAGAGATGAAGTGGCGGGTGACACACACTTTGACGATCACGAGTTCTGGAGCTATGATGGTATTCAAGGAAGTCATGAAGGCTAATAATTATTTTAAAAAAGCGTTCTGCAGTCATTATAAAAGGGGATTCGTCTGAAATCCGGGTTGTTTCTGTGATCCACACTTCCTCAGGTCGCGGCAGAAGCACAGACTTGTTCACAGTTGCAGTGCACGAGTTTGGCCACGCCTTGGGCCTGTCCCATTCCTCCGCCGACCCGTCCATCATGAGGCCGTACTACCAGGGTCCCGTGGGCAACCCCGTGAACTTCCAGCTGGCCCCGGACGACAAGCTCGCCATCCAGCAGCTTTACGGTCAGTAAGCGGATGTACTGAGTCCATTCTGAATCCGAGAGGAGAGGATCAGTGACTGTGGCATCATCCTCTAATGTACATCTGCTCTAACCCTAACCCTAACCCTTTAAAAACTGTTATTTCCATATTTCAACATATGTAACTTTATACTTTTAGTCCACCA
>JAOWBC010000617.1:10640491-10650774 GCA_028566105.1 Hypoplectrus providencianus
CTAACCCTAACCCTAACCCTTTAAAAACTGTTATTTCCATATTTCAACATATGTAACTTTATACTTTTAGTCCACCAAATTTAAGGTCAAGTATTGTACTTTTTTCTCCATTTTATTTAGCTGCCAGCTTTAATTACTAGTGACTCTGCTGCGTATATAAATGCATTAAAAAAATTTAATAAATAAAATAATAATAATAATAATTCCTCAATAAATCCTCAACCAATGCCTCCATTGCCTATATCCATACTTGTGTTCTTGAAATTTTCAGTTTCTTAGTTCGACACCTTAGAAAAAACATAGTTAAGGTTTTTATCTTTGTATATCCCACCACATAGAAGCTTATAGACATTTTTTCTGTCACTTATTTGGTAGCAAACCAAGTTATTAGACAAATGAAATAGTAGACTGACAATGAAACTAGAAGAAAAGTCGGCCATAAATAGGCTTACTTGACCAAAGTTTATGGCCATCCATCCGCTGTTGTAATATTTCAGTCTGGGCCAAAGTTGTCGACCAGTGAACCATCAGACCGACCGACTTCGCCATAATTACAGTCCCAGCAAGGCGACTAATATCCCTGGGTTCCCTCTTGGCCTTTTATCCTGACCAGAATTTTCATGTTACTTGATTTACTGTGGTATAAAATGCTTCCTGGCCTTGACCTTGTATTTCCCTACAACGATGGAGAAAAATGAGGAGAAAATGTTAACACATATTTTTTATGTGATGACAATTTGTATTATTAGCAGATTTAAAAAAAGCGGAAATATTTGAATTTAAAGACCTATAGCTTGATAAAACAATCCACAAGAGAGATTTTAAAAATTGTGTAAAGGTGCACACACACGCAACGGTTTCCTTCCTTCCTTGTTTTAAAAAAAGAAACATTAGCATCCTGTGTATGAAGCTCCTCTGGCTACAGAGAAGATCGTGGGTTGCTTGCACAATTTATGCAGCGCTGTCATCACCTCTCAGCGCCTCTTCAACGTTGTCTGCTGTCACCCTTCTGCTGTAGGTGTGAAGGATGGTGGACCACCAGGAGGTGTTGATCCGGACCTCCCACGCCTGCCCAGTCCACCTCCTCCAAGACCAACACAGCCGTGAGTAGAGGAAACAATAAAAAAAAAAAAAACTGCTGTGCATCCAGTCCAGACAATAAGCACTTATCATGTGCATTTACAAACGATGCTGATCCCATCCATGCTCTCTGTTCACTCATGAATCAAGATGAGTCATTTCAGGCCAGTGGTGGATAAAAGCCTTGTGGTGGATCCATACTGTGACAGTATTTTGTCTTGTTGCACCCTCTAGTGAATTTGTATGAAAATGCATCCTATGAAATTTAATTTAACTGAATATTTTCTGCACCAGCTCGGACCCCACTTTCGAGGAGCGCTGTCAGGGAGGCTTTGACGCAGTGGCAAATATCAGGGGAGAGGTCTTCTTTTTCAAAGGTGAGAACAAACTGTCACTCATGATGCACAGATAACGACACTCCACAGGATAAACATCTGACCAAATCATGTCTGAATTGTTCATTTAACAAAAAGATTTTCAGAATTGGCTGCTTTTGTAGTTTAATACATGAGTTCCTCTTTTTTTTTTAAATCATCCATAGTGTGTGTGAATAAACAGGGAGACACTCATGTTGCCTCTCCTTTCTTTGGCAGGTGCACACTTCTGGAGAACTAAGCGGGACGGGTCTTTGGTGTCCCTCAATCCGGCTCAAATAAAAAACTTCTGGATCGGCCTTCCACATGGAACAAACAAGATCGACGCCGTGTATGAGCGGAAGAGCGACAGCAGCATCATCTTCTTTATCGGTAGGAAATGTGTTGGTGTGCTGAATCTAATTTTGGTCATTGTACTCATGAGTCGGTGTGAACACAGAGAAACCTTCTCACGGATTGATTGTATTTTTAAGGTGCTGGTTTTGAGCAAGAGTGAAATTGTAGCATGGCCCACGCAGTGCAGAAAGTGCTATAAACAAACCTTGACAGACACTTTTTTTAATTCAGTTTTCACAAATGAATTCTGAATTCTCACACTTTCCTTGGTCCGTCCAGGATCTCAGTACTGGGTCTTCAAGGACACGGTGGCCATGAGCGGCTACCCTCGCCCCCTCTCTGAATGGGGCATGAAGAAGAAGGGCGGCGGGCTGGTGGACAGGGTGGACGCAGCCTTCATCTGGGCCCACAACGGCAAGACCTACCTGTTCAGCGACGGGGAGTTCTGGAGGTTCGATGAGAGCCAGAAGGGCCAACAGGTGATCAGGCAGCCGGAGCCGGGCTACCCGCGTGACTCCAGCCTCTGGGCAGGAGTGCCCACCCACATGGATGACATCATCAGCTGGGGAGAAGGTAACAATGTCTTCAGTGGCACAAATATGTGATGAATTTCTGGCACCGGTGCTGGTTAAAACAAACAAACGGGTGATGACATTTTGCTATGTAAGCAATGGAAAAAAGCAAACCCAAAATTAGAGATGGCTGTTAGATAAATGTCAATGTTGTTTCTTTCTGTGCAGTGGTGTGAGACGTATGTCCTGCATAAGGAATTCTTTGGATTTTTAAAGTGAGGTTGTTTGAGGTACTTATGTAAACAAAGTGAGGGTATGACCTACTGTAGATCGCGCGTGCAGTTAATGCGCATCTATAATACTTTCAAAGATCAGACAGCCCTTTTAGACAGGGAACTGATATGCTGCTTTCAAATCAGTGTTTTTACCCTGTAAAACATGTGAGTTTCTGGTCTACACCTGCCTCAAAAAGTAAGACTGTGTTTGTTATTGAGGGACGATGATGTTTCCAAAGAATATATATATATATTCATCCAAATGCACACAAACAAACTCAAGTTCTGGAAGGAAAAATGACTGTTTTATCAATGGAGTTTGGTGGCTTTGAAGACAGCATAGATAATGGCTTCAGTTCCCCTGTATAAAATTCATAAGGCATGTCTGATGGCAAGGTAAAGTGGTGAAAACATTCCAAATATAGTGGACATTTTTAGAAGCATGCGCACAACCATCTGCTGTAGGTAATACACATAATACACATGGATAAGGTCCATAATCCCAGTTTACCCCCAATATCTCACTCCAGAATTATGAAATACGATTTTTCTGATATCATAAAAAATACTTGTTGCACCTCCCTCCAAATCAGCCTTGACACCTCAGTTGTCTGTAAACGGAAACTAATTTCTTGGATAGCTTCTAATTTCAGTGTGTTATTTTTGTATTTCTGCTCTTTAGGAGATGCCTACTTCTTCAAGGACAACTCTTACTGGGTGTTGAAGAGTGGCGGACTAAACCAAGGCGAAGTCACTCCCAAATCCATCGCTGTAGACTGGCTCAGATGTCCGGCTCCGCCTGCAACCTCCTCTCCTCGAAAGCCGAACGAGTGCAGGTGTGACTTGAAAGGATCATCTTCAGGTCTCCGAAGCAGCTGGCTCCTCCTGATCTCTGTTATATTGGTCATTTATGAATTTATTAGAAAATAGATGCCAGATTTTGGACATAGTTTGAAATCAGGCTGTTTTTATACTTCATCACTTGTTCCATTGGACAGTAACAGCCGCTCTTTACAGTATCATACATTCAGAGTACATTACAACCCCCAGGCTGGTGTCAACTTATGTCATAGCATCAGAAAATTCTTCAATCTGCCTTAAACATAAGGCCTTTGTCACAGTAACGACTTATCTGAACATGTTGCTGACCCCTGAAAACGTACATTTAGCGTCCTCCTTTCATCCTGCTATAGAATTCCAGCTCCTCCTTTTCTATAGTATTGGGTTACATGGCTCTTCTATAGGAGAATGCATGGAAATTTAATAAAGAAATCCAGCACACAGGATGCACTCTCAAAAGAGCTCTTACACAACCACCTCACGGTTGTGCAGGAAACAGGCCACACAAACAAACTAAAGTGCAATAGTCAATTTCTTTATCGGAGCTCGAGTTGATTTGAATTGATTCTATTACTATTATACTGCAGAGTGAGTTTTGGATTGCTTTATCGTCGTTTTTTAGTTAGCTCATGTACCTGTGAGTGATTTCTAAAGGGCAAATGAATGATTTATGAATGAATGATTTATGCTTGACAGTATGATTGGAACAGTTCTACTAGCAGACTCACAGAGCAGCCGTCAATATTTACCGTAAAAGTTCAAGCAGCGTTCAGCAGCAGCCAATCAGTCAGCAGGAGCAAAACAAATATGCAAAATGACTGCACAGAGGAAGCGGTTGGGATCATTTTAGAAATGCTATTTTGCACTGATTTAATAACTATCATGTATTAAAAAAAATCTTTATGTAATTATTTAACGTTTGTGTAACCCTTTAAAAAATTGTGACTTAAAATTGCCTATAAATAAAGTTTTTAATATTATTTTTCCATTTTCATTGATCAGAACTACCAAAAATGCATTCTTTTCTATTATTTTGTTTATATAATATCATTGTTGATACATGAACATCTGTGTACAAAAGGCTGAAGGGACTTCCTATTTTCTTCACAGTCTGGAATATGTGAATGATTAGCAACATTGATGGATTTATGTTTTTTTTGTGCAATAAAGAAAACTTCTCAAAACTGCTATTAAAATACTTTTCATAAATACAAATTATTGTTTTATCTCACTTCATCTGGTCACCAAATGTTTATTACTTTTCAGGATTGTAACACTTTAAACAGCAATTTGTTCAAATTATATCACAATAAATTAATAATAATGTTATTTATTAATTGTATTCTTAACATAGTCACTTCAGGACTCCATATTACTCAGCAATAACTCTCATGGAATCCAGGGAAATATCTTGTGTTTGTCCCATAGGGCAACCTTTTAAATTGTTAAGCCAGAGATAGCAGCTGAAAGCCTGATATAAGACAATGTTTGATTTGTAGAAAAAATAAAATAAAATAAAATAACTGTGTGCCAAATAAAATAAAGATTTAACTTGATCTTTCCAGATGTGGAGCAGTCAATCATTTAGTGTGTAACTTTAGTAATATTCTCAGGTTAGCCCAGTGGAGCTTTAGTTAATGCAGTGTAAGCAGAAACCAACAAATGGGGCATTTTGTACATAACTATTTAAAAAATCATCATTAAAGCGCTGCAATTCTTAGAAATTGTTTCTTTTTTTATGTTGCGTCTTTGAAAATTATCTCTGGATCTCAGCTTCTTCTTTTTTTGTTGCTACAGTCTCTTATCTCACAGTGTACAGTAAAATGTCACAGGATGAGATACATTTTTACCATAGAAAACATGCCGTTCATTCTCCATTGACAGCCCCGTATAGGTCGTCCTAGATCAACGATTGCTACCTTCATTGGTAACCCCTCTGCCCCGGGGCCCTGACATACATATCAGTGACATCAAATCTAAGCAGGAAAGAATCTTTTGTTCCTAACAGGTGGTTCGGATTTTTCTTTTGACACCCTTCAGATGGCCTGATATGAGAACTCGCCGCTCCGATTTTGAAGTTAACTCTAGCACGCAATCTAAAAGTTGAGGGTTTTTTTTATTAATTTTAAATTATATAATAAATTCTAAGCCCATTTCCCCTGTTTTTTCATGCAGATTCAGGAGGCCACCTAAATGCGTAGTATAACAACAAAGGATTAACACAAAATTATGGTGGAGAATTGCATTTCCTCTTGATTTCTAGTCATGTATTTATATTACCCAGATAAATTAATGCAGTTACACAAAATCCGAAATGAAAAAAACTAATAAAATAGCAAAAGCTGTGAACTGTGAGCTATGACAAACATTTTTCAGAAATCTAAAAAGCATGCAAAGTTATTTGTCATGAAAATGTAGAAAACTCCTTTTTTCACAACTTAAAACTAAACCATGTGTTTTATATAACAGCCTTTTAGAAAAATGGATCTAAAATAGAAAGAGTATTTACATAAAGAAGGCGAACTTCATCCAGACGTGAAAAATAGACATGCTTACTTCAAAGGCCTTCAATTTTCTTTTCTACGGCTGGTTAACCATTGACACTTTTGTCCAGAGGACATTCAAGTTATTCGGGGACATTTGAACAGCAGTATTTATTCTGGACTTTATGTTTAAGAGATTTGATAAGATTAAAAGCGAAACTCTTGCATCCTCACAGACGTCGGCTATGAGGAAGCAAAGCGTGAGCGTTGAAGCAAAGTGTTTCTGCAAGTAAAGCAACCTTTTATGTCATCCAACGCTTTGTGAAGCTTCAGGTTAAGCTCTCAAAAGCCACGCCAAGTCTCAAGTGTCTGGCTCGAGTTCAGTCCAAGTGCAACAATAGAGTGAAATCTGATGCCGTCACACAATATCTTTAAATACCTCTGAGGAGATTTTGACAACATGGATTTGAAGTATTTGTATACATTAGTTTCAAAATAAAGTAAAACTAAGACAAATTATATTGACACCAACTTTATTTCATTTTAATTTAGAAACACAGATAAAGAGGTCACAGTTCTGTTATATGTGCAGGTGGTGCAATGCAGGGCAAAAGACAGAAGCCTCACATATTGTGATAAATAACGGTGCTCATTTGATTGAGTGACACGTCAATCCTTCATTACACCGACTGAATCAGACGGCACAGGTTTCATCTGACTGTTTAGCTTGGCAACATGGCTACATTTTGCACTGATGAGGAAAAAAAAAAGGAAATATAAAATACACAATAAAACAGTTTTTGCTACAGAATCGACAGATGTGCCAGTAAATGAATACCGACACTCATTACACAGCTAAACTACGAATAACTAGATCTAGTCAGTAAACTTCGTTCGAGTGCATTCCTGTAAATAGCTTTGGCGGCTTAAGAAAGTTCTCATGTGCATCATGTTCAACGAATCTTTCAAGCAAGAGGTGCAATCATGCATACAACATATTGTGGATAAATAATTGTTTATAGATTCTTGGTTACATTAATGCGTAGAGCACTTGAGGAAGCAACAAAGGCGTTATGGTGTTAAGGCTCAGTTTTGCATGTGCATATTGCATCCTTCATACTGAATTTAGGACATCAACGAGGAGTCGTTCAGTGCATACATTGTCCATATCGTTAAATCAGACAAACCAGATTGAGACAGGAGAGAAAAAGGTGAGTCCTCATTGCAAACAGGTTTACCAACATTACCATAAATGACAGCAACGCCGCAAAAGCTTTTTCAGCTCTAAGACCTCCCCAGGATGACGCTCAGAGCCATCAGCCCCAGAGAGTAGCAGGTGCTAGAGGCAGAGCTGGCCTGCGTTGTCACCTTTTGCGACTTTTGGATGCCTCTGTAGACGTTGACCATAATGGGTGAGGAGCTGTTGGAGACGTGTAAGGTGGTACTGAAAAGGTCAATCTGGAAAAACAAGATGTACAGCACTGTTAGAGCACCTCAGCTAATCAGTCCAGGCATAAAGAAAAGAAATATGGGACTCACCACGTCCTTTGAGACTTTGATTGTGTCCTTGAACACAGTCCATACCACAGCCTCATTGCAGTTCGGGGTGGTTAAAGAGCCAAGGTAACGGTAATAACTGGCGGTATTCACATTGCCGATAAGATCATTGAGCGAAATTCCAGATGGCGCGTTCACAGAGTTGCCTGAGGACAGAAACATCACCTCTGAAGAGACTGTAGCTGACGCATTTCATTCAAAAACATCAGATCATATCTTCCACAAGAGAGAGAGAGAAAGGGGGGGGGGGGTATCTCCTTACCGCTGTATGGGATGCTGGACAGTTGGCCGGCCAAGGTTGCCCAGGCTGCAGGCTTGCCAGTGTCATTTCCTGACATTTCCTGAAAAGTGCACACATAATTGTTCTGTCCTGCTCTGTGGATACTTCATGTGTCATAAATACATAAAGAGTAAAGTGACAAAATAAAGCTGGAACCGTCAAAGCTGAAAAATAGTCAATTTTTAATTGACAAAAGCTGCAGTTCCTCATATGACCACTTGAGGCTGGCTCCAAAAGCAAATCGCTTCCCACAGATGCTGCTGATTTGCTTTATTGCCAAAAAAAAAAAAAAAAAAAAGAAATATATATATATATATAATTACGGATAACTTCAACTAAACTGGGGTAAGTTTTCACATAAAAAAATTATATGGAGGAGTTATGAAATAAAGGGTGTGGCTGCTTAGAGCGACAGGTCTTTCTGCCATCAGAGGGCGTGTGTTTAATGACCAAGCCCCGCCTTGTTGTCCATTTTTGGCTTAAACCAAAGAGTTTAGTTTTGGCTCTGCAGAATCCAATGAGTGCCATCACACCATGTCCTCATTTGCTCCCATTTAGGTAAAGAAAACATCCTCGATGATGCAGCTTGGAACCTTAACAGAGTGCAAGTCTTTTTTTTTTTTCTTTTTTTTTTAAACTGATGTTGTAAAAAATCGTACAAATCTTGAAATCTTTTCTCACCTCGATAAAGAAACCAAGGGCAGCAAGTCCTGTAGAGTCTGCGATGGCCAGAGTTGTGTTTCCATTAAAGGATGACTTGGCATTTACAATATGCAGCTGCAGGAGCCAATAAGAGAAAACAAAACTTTAACATGAGCGCAGGAAAAAAACACAAAGCTGGAACTTAGCTGAACATGAAGCAAAGACTGAGCACTGTACCTCCATGGGGTAGCGCTTGCCGTTCACTGTGTGCTCGGCGCCTCCGACGGTGGAGAGATTACCCCAGTGGAGGTGGAACTGCAGGCTGTCATAGGGCTCAGACAAACCACCTCCTTCAATGCGTACGCCTGATTTCAGGGTGACTTTAGCTGGGAGGGGGGCAAACATAATTGAAAGTTCAAGCAAACTAATGAGAAACAGGAGGAAGAAGAGTGTGTTGGCCTGATATTGCTCCACCAGATTGAACCACCACAGAAAGAAACCTGTCAAAGAAGATCATAGCTTCCAGGCATCTTTTCTTGAAGTCTATTAGTTCCTTCAGAAATCCAAATAAAGCATTTGTTGTCTTTCCAGTGTCATTCCTCACCTGTCCTGCCGGTGTTTTTAGTTTTATCCAGGAAGCCGGTGGTGTTGTAGTTGGTAAAGACGAATGCCTTTAGATTAGAGTCAGCTTGGGCATCAGCTGGGACGATGTCAATGGGCGACTGCCGGCTGCCGTTGCAATAATTTGGAGCAATAGTGGGCCAGTTGGTGTAACCTACATCAAAAAAAAAAAAAAGAACATAGTTTGAGTAGGTGGAGAACAGCAGCGGTTCAGATGATTTAGTGACCATTTGGAGATGAAAGGCGAAACTCACCGCAGCTTGTCTCATGGTAACACCAATCTGGAGAAAAAATAAACAAACGCATTTAGTCGGTCTCACTGATGCGGAAAAAAAGAGGTAAATACAAACTGTCGATATAGATTACAGGGTAATAAAACAGGCTCAAATACCCACCGGTTGTACCCGAGGCACAGAGGGCGCTTGGCACCAGGACGCACACAGCGAGCGCAGACACAAGCCACTTCATCTAAAATAACAGGTAAATAAATAGGAGGTAATTTAAAAAAAAAAAAAAAAAAATCGCAGATCTTTATGCACCTACAAATATTCATTGCAAGTACCTTTGCATCGAATCAATTTTACATTTAAATTTTGCACAAGCCAAGTTCTACCAATTTGCCAATTACGCACTTATTTAAAGAAAAAAAAAAAAGCCATCTCTAATAATAATAATAAAAAAAATAATAACAAAGATGGAAAACAAACAGAATTTAGAAATGATACCGCCAAATATAGAGAAGACAACAGAGACCGTTGTTAGAAGAACAGAGAGAAAAAAGAAAAAAAAAGTCCGTTTCAGAGAATTGGATCAGGTGTTTTGGCCACACCTGACTCCAGTTAACCTGAGCAGCAGTGTCTTACCTTTGACGCACCTGCACCTCCTTTCTGTCTAACAGCTGTGGAGTTTCATCCTCCCTTTATATTCGCTCTCCCTCCAGCCCCTCGGTCGCCGCCTCTATGTGACAGTGTCCCTGAAAGAATGTCCCGGTGCTGCAGGTGACAAGCGGGGATATATTGCACCTACAGCAACAGTCGTGAATAATTGGAGAAAGCATCAATCTGCCAGTATTGCAAAGACATGAAAATATTATCACGGATTTTTTTCATAGAATATATATATATATAACATTTTAATTACATTAACAATAACTACTCTTAGTGACAAAAGGCAACAGGATGAACTGATCAACACATAACCCATGAAGAATGGAAAGAAATATTTCATGGGCATTGTAATATTTACATGACATTAACATTTGTGTCCATTACATAAATATATGC
>JAOWBC010000617.1:10650874-10661594 GCA_028566105.1 Hypoplectrus providencianus
GAATGGAAAGAAATATTTCATGGGCATTGTAATATTTACATGACATTAACATTTGTGTCCATTACATAAATATATGCATTATTTATTTATTTATTTATTTATCTAGTTATTTTTATTTTATTTTTTTTGTCGTGGTTATCAGCAGTACTGGTATTTCATGACACTCCTGATAAAAATAAAAAATGAGCAAAGAAAAAAAAAGCATACGGGAAAACAAACAAGAAACAAAGCACTGGTGTGGAAAACGTGTTCGCAAACATTTGTTTATTTACACATCCAGTATATTTATAATATTTATCCAGGTCTAATATTTACTCTGTTTTGGGTCTCCTCCAGCTCCAGCAGAAAAATATCTTACCTATCTTCAGCTGCTGAAGTTCAATTTTGTTCACATACTGTCTGTCAGATTAGCAGTTGAATTGCAAATGTCATATTCTGACACAAAACCTGTGGGATGAATGTGGGTCAGAGAAAACACCTAAAGCCATTACTCTGGTATTTTACTTATGTTCTTGCCTTTCTCAGGAAAATAAAACCTGTTTCACCGGGTGCCTAATTGCTGGTCACAGTGTTTCATTTTTCCACTGTATTACAATTCACAACCGCAGGTATTTTCTGAAGACTCCCTGTGACAGCTCAACGTGAAGTGGCACAATTAAGGCTACTGGATTAATACAAGCAGGACTCATTGCCGGGTGAGTGCTCAATGCAGTTGCTGTCTGATCACTGAAAGCTGAGGAGTGACAGGAAGAGGAGCGGCAGTGGGCTCTCCACTCTTTGGAGCAATGCTACTCTTTGTGCCATTAACGCTCATCCGTTTTCATTCAAAAGCAATAACTGCCCCCTCACTGACAACTATTTCTAGCTGAGACATTTAGGCCCAGTGAACCCCGGCACTGTACCGCCTTCAGAGGTGGAAACAGAGGTGTAGCATTGATGAGAATGGAATGAGGGTGGAATCATTGTTGGCAGCACAGAAATACGTGCTGTCAGGGTTTAGTGCAAACTTCAGAAACACTCCTGTCTAGAGTGTGACAATAAGCAAATGCATGACTTAGTCTGTAGGATCTCTGAGAAACAGCAGGACGGGCAGTGTGTCTGTACTGTTAACTGAACACACACCGCTGCCTGATTGCAATGTGCGTGGACACCAATGTGACGCCATTGCAGAATCAGAATAAATGTCCTAAGGTGAAATGCAGGAAGAACTCACAAGTTACAGCACTTCAGCTGGACGTTTGCAGGAAACGCTGCCTGATAGAGGCCGTTGGCTCCGACTGCTGCAAATCTAATAAAAGGCTGGTGTGATAAAGGAAGTCTTGTTTGATTCGTGGGGATTACCAGCCTGATTTTACCAAAACCTGATGGAGGGCATAATAATATGTTCCAGGTTATATTTCATGTCTCACCTGAGCAGTTTCTTTTTCACTTCCTTGTAAATACTTGAAACAGCTATCCATGTGTTTCATAAAACCCACTTCCCAGCTCAGGGAATAGGAGATGAATGGTTTTGGCTAGAAGTCCATTAATCAACTGAAATTTTCTTTTGCAGCTATTAGCAGCTTTTATTCTTCATGCTAAAACATTTCTTGGTGTGAGCATCAAGCGAGATTTTGTTTTTATTCTAATTACTTTCAGAGTTTTATTTTTGTGTTTGTTTTCTAATTACTATATAATTAGTTTTATATTATCTTCCTTCATTAATATTAGTAGTAGTATTATAATGCATTACACTTCTATAGCGCTTTTCAGGAATTGACAAATGTAAAAAAAATAATCTGAATATTTCCAGAATGAAACAAAAAAAAGATTTATAAGATGTCAGTGTGGTATATGTACGTTATTAAAGGATTACTTATTCAAGAATATATTTGTAGCCTGAACCTTAAAAGTTGTTGGGTTGTTTTAAGAAAGTCACAATGTTAAAGAGAACATCAACAAACTATGTTGTTGTTCGTGATATGTCAAAGACAGCTTAGTTTAAAAGCCATCAAAAATATAAAGTAATTGACTAAAGGAAATCATTCCAGAACAAAAATAAGGAAATCATTAAAATTTTATTATTTCAATTTTATTATTTCATTTTACCACATTATATAAACACCATCTCCATTTACAAAAGAGGCATTTCAGCCACAAACACTATGAATGCATTTACGTTTAGATTTCAGTTACAACAAAACAGTTCATCCCACGAGTGAAAGCAAAACGCCCACTGCAATAATAAATTATTCTTTTTGCATATTCTAAAAGGTCAAGAGCTGTGATTAAGCGTTAAGCATATATAATCATCCAGTAATCACATGTCGTTGATTGTTGTTTGAAATGCCGTACATTCTACTGATAAAGCAAAGAAAATGAGGATCTGATTAGACCAAGTGGTTCATGCTCCACTGTGTTTCAAGTGAGGTGACATTTGTGATCATGACATTATATAATTGCATACTTAAAAATGGATGTAAGTTAAAATCAATGAAACGCCACTTTCTTAGTATTTTGCTGGCAAATGTTGAAACGATGATCTGAACAGCACAGAGACCATTTATTAGTGCAAGAGACCTCTTCACGGCAGCTCCAGTCACCAGTGAAGTGAAAAGGCGCAGAGACAGGCCAGCAGCAGAAGCAGACTGATGGGACCACAGGACGCTGAGCCGCTCACATAGATTTTCCTGCTATTAACAGACTGCGTGGGCCGAAACACGTTGTGATATCCCGTGTGAGTCGGGAACCGCATCATCTGGAAGGGAGAAAGAAAATATTAGCTTTATCTTAAGCGCGGGCTGTTCTCTTGAGCTGATTTATAGCTTGTTCAGTGATGGTTTTTTTTTTTTTTTTTTTAAATTTCAGCCCGGTAGTCGTTCAGCTGGTTCAGCAGTGTTTAATGGTGCTGCAGGCCGTCACACATGCTTCAAGGCAGGATGAAGGTAAGGTAGAGCATAATGAGGCATTTGAATGCAGACAGCTTGTTTGTGTGAAGTGTTTTTACAGATTAACAGCATTGGTCTACTTGCAAGAGAAGTTAACCAACAAACTGAAAATATTGCAAAGAAATGTGCATATTCATTTTTTATTTCATTTGCATCCTATGACTGCTTAGATGTTTTTTTGTTATTACTTTTATTTGCTGTTTCCAAAAGTTGACGCCACACCTAGTTGGCTAAAGGGTGGAGCAACTTAATTACATGGCTGCTGAGAACCATTCCCATATCAAAAGGTCTTCATGTGAAGGCACCTAACCTGCAGAGCTTGTTTGGACATTCATCAATCAAAAGGTACACGTCTGACAGTTTCAGTTGAGAGCAAGACGAGATAAACATGTGACCGAGAGCCGACAGTAGCTGATAGAAGTGATAACAGTGGCATAAAAATAAAAATAGGGAAGTGGCCGGGTCCTCACAAGGTTTAAGGAAACCGTTAAGTTTTACTGTTTTGTTTTAAAAGTTTTTACCATTTTCGCTTCAGCCCATGGAAATCAATCTGATCCCCAATGACTGATGAGGATTTCATTTTAATTCCATCCATTTTGGTTCTTCTCAGACATTATCTGCCATAGTAAAATATGCCCTCATGAGCAGCCGGAAGGTTTTTTTTGTTGTTGTTGTTGTTTTCTTCTGGACCGGATTTGAATGTTCTCGATCAGCACAGAAGATACCGAGTGTCTGGTATCACTGACGCCAAAAGATTCGCAAATACAGTCCACGAATAAAACAGAATGGTTTTCGCTAGAATAAATGTCATTAGGACAATATGTTATTTTTCAAACAGATACAGGCTTCTTTTATTTTGTTTATTTTTGTAAATCTTGACTACATTATAAATTTGATCCTTTTGACGTCTTAGACAGCGTCACGACTTCTTTATCTCAGGTCATGGCCTGGTGTTGATCATTCCTGTGTGTATTATGTCTCACATACACATTTTACCTTTCCCGTAAAACTTGATTGAAAGTAGGCATTTTGATCAAATTAAAAGAAACTGACTGATAATTGCATATATGATGTTGTTGCGCTGGTGATTTAAAAAGCAAAAAAAAAAAAACATATTTCCTCATGGTTTCCCCAACGCAGAGTGTTCACAGTGGCCATTGAATGCATCATCCTCACATTTCTGAGCCTCAGTGCTAGGACGCCATATGTGCACGACATTTGCTCTCTTCTGTTATGTGCATGTGAGACACGTCAGCGAGTTCTGCATTGCAGTAATATCTGAGCTGATCTGATGTGATTGTGCTCTGATAACGTGAAACAAAGAGTTGTCACGTTGCCTCAGCAGAACACGACTGCTGTTACAAAAGATTTATGCTATATATGCTATAAATCTGGACTAGTGGAGAGTTATCTTTGAACAGTGTTGAATGGAATAATAAATCGTATATGAAGGCAGTCCATAAATTCACTTGACAAGACATCTGCTCCTCATGTTGTAATAATTTCCACGTATTTGTCTGTTTATTTACTTTTTTTAAGCTGTAAAGACGCTTTATGTACACTGATTATCTCTGGCACTGAGGTGTGAAGAAGCATTACCATTTTTTTGTCCACCTTGATCGACTCTTTAAAGACGGTCCAAACCACAGCTTCATTACATGAAGGGGTGGTCAGGGAGCCACTGTAGCGGTAGTAGGCATCACGGTTCACACTCCCAAGCAGGTCATCAATGGAGATCTCCTCTGTGACGTCTACTTTGGAGCCTGCATGGAAGCACAGATGCCCCAGATGTAGCGCAGCAATGTGGTGGTTTAATGTATTAGTAGTGCATGCAAAGAAAATAAGAGTACTCACTGATGTTTTGAATGGATGAAAGGAGGTTGGTCAGTTTGTACCAGGGATCCTTGTCAGACGTGGACTCGGTCTACGGAGACAGACGGGGGGAATGATTAGGAACATTTCTACAGGAGAATTCAGCCAGCTGTCGTGTTTCTATGAAAGTAGCAGAATCAGCTGATGTCAGAGAGCTGAATCTCTTACCTCGTGATGGTCTGAACTGCTGCTGCTCTTTGATGAATCTGTAGCCTAGAAAATATGAGGAGAAAAAAAAAACTGTCACTGCAAAACTCAAGAAAGTATCAAACTGACATCACTGAAAAAAATTTTTAATCCTTACAGCAGTACATATTTACAAGGTTTGCAATTGATCTTGAATTCATGCACCTTTCAAAAAAGTCTTTTTCCGGTCACATACATTAAACTACTTATTTGAATAAAATTCTTATACTTTTTTTTTATTTTCACTGAACACAGCCCCATTTCCAAAAAACAATGGATGTTGTCTCAAATAAACTGCGGTGAAATGCACATCCTAGTTTCCAATTAAATAAATATAACGGGACAAATTATAAAGACATAAACTCTGAATTTGATGCATTACTTTCATTTACATTGTAGGCAATGTTCCAGCCTCTGTGGATTGTGGGTTATGTATGAGACACAGCCGACATCCTGCTCAGAAGAGAAGCGCTTGTTAATGACTGAGATGAAATAGTGACGCTCGGGGCCATGTGAGAACAGTAACAGTTTTATGAGTTTCATTGATTCGTACTTGTGCTTTCAGTTTGAGGCATCCTATAAGTTGTAAATTAATCGGTTATAATAACAAATAGAAAACTCACTTGGGAACCGCAGGAAAATGTGCATACTACTGAACTGTATGGAGCTATAATCACATTATATGAGGTTGTTTTTGCTCTCTTTACAATGTAAACAATTCAAATTGTAATTGTAGTGTTGTGTGTACTGAGCAATCATCATTTGTGTATTTCAGGTCCCCTGTTGATGAAACAGGTCGTAGTAAATGAAAAATGTCTAATGTCAAACTAAAGGGCTCCTTCCTTCTGTTAAAGATATTGTGTATTTAACAAAGATACGGGACATCACTGACCTAAAGCTAAAGATCACTGATCCATTGGACCATTGATGAGGCTCTGCTACAGCCAACATGGAGACAAATCCAGGACGGTCTGGACTATTTTGTAATCATTTCCACATTTGTTTGTTGATTTACTTTTGTAACTGTTGTTAAAAGTCGTAAAGAGACTTTATGGACACGCTGTATGTTTGTAGAGTTCAGTGGATAGAAATGTTACCTCGATAAAGAACCCCAGCACAGCCAGACCATCAGGAGTCTCTATCGCGTCGGTCAGATTTAAATCCTTCCTCTTGCTCACTATGTGCATCTGGACAGAGAAACATGCAATGAGATGATGTATTGCCCTGGCACGAGCTAGATTTATATGAGGAAGTTGCCCCCGATGTAACAGTGCCTGTAGCCGTACCTCCATTGGGTATCTGGTTTTATCCACCGTGTGCTCTGAGCCCTTAGAGTCCTCTGATGCGGAGCCCCAGTGGAAGTGAAACTGAAGGGTGGAGTAGACGTGTTTCAAGCCTCCACCTGAGACCTCCACATTATTCTCCTTCAGGACAACCTTCACTGGGAGATCATCAGTTATGGAAACAGCAAAGTAACGGCCAGTTAGTTGACAAAATGCGATAATATTGATATGACAAGGATAACAACCCATTACACATTAGAAAATTAATCTTTAAGTCTCATGAAATGTACAAATGGTGAAACTAGTTGCTGAGAAGAAAGTGGTATCTTCAAATTGCTTGTTTAGACGAACAAAAAGTCTAAACCCCAAATTATTTAAAGCATTTACCAAGGATTCTGATTGAAAGGATGCACATAAAATCAACTTAAAGTCAGTATCCATTGAAGAAATGGACAGAAACCAGCCCATAATATTTCAAACATCAAACCTGTGTGGCCGGTGTTGATCATGTACTGCATTGCATGTTTGTCGTCAAACTTGTTGTAGGTGAAAGCGCCGAGTTGTTGATCCTCCATAGTGCTGCTTGTATCGATGTCGATGGGCGACTGGCGTTCGCCGCCACAGTGGGAGTGAGGCAGAGTGGACCAATGAGACGGATTATATACTGATGGGAGAGAGGAAGACCTTTAAATCCTAAAGCAGCACGAAGCTTCAAAACCAGTCAGATGTGTACAGGCTGATACCTACCACAGTGATCGTCATAGCACCATGGATGGCCTGGAGGACGGAAGAAGTTATATTTAATTCTTGAACTCTGTCAGAAATATTGTGTTCAAAGATTTAATAACTCACTGGGTGGTAAGGGAGTTGCAGGGGAAGCGTACACCTTGCGTCCATTAAGTTTTTGTACAGGCCGATAAACTTGAGTCACTCCTGTCTTCATGGGAAACCGATGGATCTGAGAGCAAAACACAACAGTTTTTTTTTATTTCTTTGATCAAATTCAGAGTGAGACACCAGCAAATGATAAAAGGACTATGAGTTGAGGGGCCTCTGACCTGCGGTAAAGGTTCGTCCTCCTGACAGCAGAGTCAGGAGTTCTCATAAGACAGCTTCTGTTTATTGCTTTACCACAACTTTTTGGCTGCCGATCAGACAAGGGTGTGTTACGCTAAGAGAAGTTAATGTTTCTGCTATTATCAGGACTGAAAGCTTGCCTCTCTCTACCTCCACACCGTCATTTTCGTTATTTGTTAAATTGTGTTGCCATGAACCCAAAAGCTTCTGGTTTCCAGCTTGTCACACCCCAGGCCCTGTGAAGGAATGGGTCAGGCTAAGGGCACAGATGCGGAAAAACTAATTGAATACTGGAAGGCTGACTTTTGCTGCGCTATCTGCCACATCTAAGAACTACACCTGACTACAGTGGCTGGTATTTAGATTCCAGCTGCTGGTTTGGGGTGGATCACATTCCCAACACAAACTAACCAGTCCAGTTTGGGTCTGGTCTTGAGTACCAAAACAAACCAGCCGTGTTTAACATGTCAAACCACCCTGTCCTCCTCCCTGCAGACTTTATAAGTCTTGATACTCTGTCACTTAACATGGGAAGCACTTGCTTTGAGTGTCTAATATCTATCATACATATCGTTTAACCTCAATGCTGCCACCTCAAACGTCTCTTAAGACAATTTATAGGTATTAATTCAAGTATATGAGAAAGCAGTGCTGGGATAAATTCCACATTTATGAAGAATATAATCCTGATTTATTATTATTTATTTAATCTTGTGAAAAGGTATCCACCCCATGATGATTTGAACCTTTTGCTCACCTTTTAAATTCTAAAGTCTTTAAAATACTGTAATGGCTGCAGTTCATCAAAGAAGGCATGCACCTGTTACGTCAACTGTCAGACAGGTGCACATGTCCCTGCCTGTGGCCTGTTCCTGGCAATCTGCTGCTCTGAGTGCTGATGGCTGCAGGGTAGATAAGAAAAAGATCATGTGTCTTTCTCCCCCCCCACACCCCCCCCCACACACACACACACACACTCACACACACACGGGTGTAATGCAGCTTGACCAGCATTTTCTCTTTGTCAGTTCAGTCAACAAAATTTTGAAACAAGCCTGATGATCAAGCACGATAAGCAGGAAATCAGCATGTACCAGTATGTAACAGCGGCGCTCTGGTGACGCTCACCTGCGTGCGTCTGCAGTTGATTGTGTCAAAGTTTGTGTGCAATTCCACATGCAGTAGGTCACCACATTTAAAAAAAAAAATTCTTTGCTGGTTCAAGTGAATCAAATTACTCAACGATTAATAATTAATCTCTCAATAAAAATACAGTGAGTAATGCCAGGATCAACAACGCACTTACACGCACACAATTCAACTGCCAAAGTAACAAAGTTGTTTACGGCTCGCTTCCCCTGTGCTGTAGGCTTTGCTGGAATGGAAGATCAGAAGAAGGAGCCTCATCCTAAGTTACTTTTTAGGGTGAATATATAAAATAGAATCTCCCTCTTACACTGTAAGGTCATTAAATGGCCTCAACATTACTTAACCATCTGCTGCCCTCAGAGCTCTCTGTGAGAGATTTTCACAATTAATGTGCAAAATAAAAATAAAAACAAAACTATTCTACATGATACTGAATATTTAGGTAGCACCAACTGGTTAAATGTCAGAGAAAAAAATGCCATTCATTCCCTCAACTAATGCACTGGATTTTACAGGGTACTGTCTCCAACATTATAGCCTATTTTGGAATATTGTTTTTGGTCACCAGCACTGAGAACAATATCTGCTGCCCGCATCACTTTGATCATCAGCCTGTTGCTTTCTTCGCCTGCTGAGTAGCAGTCAGCTGGTTTTTCGGCTTGTTCACTGGGGTGGCTGATGTGAAACTAGTGGAGCAGTCACTGTGGACCAAAACGGTGAAGTTATAAGACAATAGCAAAACAATGAGCTGTGGATTCAGGTGACATTCCACTCTGGAGGAGCAACGCCTTCACTTTGTCATCCGATAATGAACGGGGGTGGAGTGGCTCTATTGGTTACTGCTCTGCAGTTGAATGGCCGGCCGTTTGAAGTGCTCTAACACTACATTATGTCAAAATTCACACTCATTCATAGACTCATGGGCGAGGCTGTCCTGCAAGAGGCCACCTGCTAATTAGAAAAGTATTATTCACACGCTCATAAGCCAATGGGGAATGGGAGAAATACTTTGGTTATGTTTTGTTCTTACCTTCGTCTTTGTTTGATTTGGCTGCTGTAATACGGAAGGTCCAAGTGTTTTAGGGGACAAATAACAGCATTTTTTCTGGGCTCATACTAAAATCATACTGCCTGAAAACATCTGGTCTTGTCACTTGGCACCAGTCTGTTTGAAGCCATTGTGACAGAGCATTGGTCAGTGTTTCCAGGTCAGCTGAGGAATGTGACAGCACAGCAACAGGACTTTCTACCTCTGCATGGTCAAGATTCCATTCAGAGCAATACAGAGCTCATTTTAAACGTGTCTGAATACAGGCTGTGTGTATTCCTCTGCAGATTAAGTGTTTACATAGAGTCTAGACCTGCTTTATCTTCTTTTTTTTTTGTTTAACACACGCTGAGGCTCGTGTGTTTATTAAACCAACTCACCAGCTGTTTGTTGATGTTGATCGGCTCATGAAACACGGTCCACACGACCGCTTCGTTGCAGTTAGGGGTGGTCAGGGAGCCCATGTAGCGGTAAAACTTTGTGAGGTTCACGTCACCAATCAGGTCGTCTATAGAGATGGTAAGGTTCACATCCACGGCAGAGTCTGAGAAGAGATGGGAGATGCTGTAATTAAACTGAATGGATTAAAATGCACTATAATAACAGTGTGGTCAGTTTGATGACCTCGCTCCAGCCAGTTTCTCTAAGAAACTTAACAATAACTTGACCTTCAAAATAAAACACACAGTCCGCAATGAGCACAACACCAAAAGTAAGTTTCTGTATACTGGGCACCATAAACAACCTGGAAATTGCATGTATTGGGTATCACTGGAAAGCTGAGACTCTTGTGGATTCAATGGGCCCAGTTTTATTCATGTGGAATGAAGTTAGTCCCTTTAGTTTCCATTTCACTGATGTGGAAGCTTTCCTTGAAACTTGAGCTCAGTGTATAAAATGAGCTGCTTCTACATCTAGGATAATCACAGCCTCATGAAACCTTACAACTATAAACTACAGACCTAGAGCATTCACAGGATGTACAGCTGTCCTATATTTATAACAGTAGCGTGGTTTCACAGCAGTTGAAGCACAAATGCTTGTAATCTAGTAGCTGAAAATACAGAAATCTCCAAAATGTGTAAAGTTTTTCAAACCAAATCACAGCATGGATTTGTCCATGTCGTTGTCTCGGGCTGGAGTTTATTTTTTTAATATATATATCTCTGTATATATAT
>JAOWBC010000617.1:10661694-10675135 GCA_028566105.1 Hypoplectrus providencianus
CTTCTTCAGCATCACCCTCATCATCATCATCATCCTCATTTACCTCATCTGCAGCAGCCTCCTCCTCATCGTCATCTTCCTCATCTGCAGCATCCTCATCATCATCATCTTCGTCATCTGCAGCATCTTCATCATCGTCATCTTCGTCATCTGCAGCATCCTCATCATCGTCATCTTCCTCATCTGCAGCATCCTCATCATCATCTGCAGCATCCTCATCATCATCGTCATCTTCATCTTCTTCAGCAGTCTCCTCATCGTCCTCTTCATCTACAGCCTCCTCTCCCTCCTCCTCCTCCTCATCCTCCTCTTCTTCAGCAGCATCATCCTCCTCATCGGCAGCCTCTTCTTCAGCAGCCTCTTCCTCTTCCTCCTCCTCAGCAGCCTCCTCGTCCTCCTCTTCTGCTGCCTCTTCCTCCTCCTCATCCTCCTCCTCAGCAGCCTCTTCTTCCTTCTCCTCTGAAACTTCTTCCTCCTCTTCTTCCTTCTCAGCAGCTTCGCCCTCTGCCTCCTCCTCCTCCTCCTCCTCCTCAGCAGTCTCCTCTGCCTCCTCAGCAGCTTCTTCCTCTTCTTCATCATCGTCCTCCTCCGCTACTTGTTCATCTTCTTCACCTGCACCATCGTCACCCTCACCACCTTCTCCCTCTTCGGCCACAACCTCCTCGACATCCCTGGCGTCGAGGCCTTCCTCTGCCTCGGCCACGTCCTGAGCACTCACCACTCCAGAGGAGAGCGGGAGCGGGGCGGGACTCAGGAGGACCAGCAGGAGCCCCACAACCCAGCCTTTCACAGGTGCCATTTTGAAGGACGTCTGAAATATAAATCCACACCGGAAGTTTGTTTCAACCCTCTTTTTTTCCCAAAAAAGTAAACTAAATAATTGTTTTTTCAACACTTCAACACAATTAAATCCACAGAATTGGTAACAGAGCTGTAGGTGGTTCAGGAATAAAGATCAGCTCTTCGCTCCGAGCTGCAGAGAGACGCTGGTCGTGCTCACAAGACTAACAGAGCGGAGTGCCAGCCTTGTGCTGGGAACACAGAGGACACAGTGGAAACACAAGTGGGTGCAGTTGTGTGGCTGGATGTGTGTGAGTGACAGGGGCACATGTCTGGGAAGAATGCTCCTGATGCCCTTAACCCAGAGTATTAGAGAGGTGGGTGTGTGCTAACGGCAGAGCGGGAGGGAGGGAAAGAGGTCAAAGAACATATGGAAATGAGAGGGAGGGGGAAGTTCAAATACTGATATAAAACAATTCCAATTTTAATTCCCTGTCACCTTTGTTTTCAATATGCTAGACCTCTTCATATACACGTATGGGTACTTATATGTATGTATATGTACACACTATCATGCTGTTTTGCTCCAGTTATACATATATAAATACCTTATAACAATAAATACATAAAATAAAACAAAATATGCTGTTTATTCTCAGCATTATAAAGTTTTTCTACTTGTACCATTGCACCATTACGCTCCTTTTCTTTTATTGAATCTGTAACTGAAACTTTAGACTTGCTGCCTTTTTTCTGAAATAATTATTTTATTAATTCAGGAAAAACAAGAGCAAAATCTTTGCTTAGATTTTCTCTACATTTAAAAAAGGAGACCCATTTGAATTACATATAATACAAATACGAATATCAGAAAATAATACAACAAAACTTCAACAGTGGCTCATAAAAATGACCACAGGGTTAAACCAACACGTCTCAGACACAGTGAAGGTAATGTTTGTTGCTAGTCCCAAAGTAGAGGAGAACATGTCAGAATGATGAATGGAAAGGATGCAAATAGACAGAAATGGAGATGACTGTGGTCCGTACATGTGCAGCAACAGACATTCCAAAGAAATGCTTCAGTTTGAAGTACATAATGTTTTTATTGCAGGATTATTAGGCTGAAGCCAGACTGGAGACTGGAAGGAGAGTTGGAGTCAGTGGTGTCGCAGGTTGTGTGAAATGAGGTTCATTTAAAAAAAACTTTTCTGAAAGTGAGACATGAGCAGTGAGACAGACATGCTCAGTTACATGGGTACATATTTGCACATCATGCAGCGAGACGCAGCCTGGCAGAAAGTGATGACACCGCCTCTCTCAGCGTGAGCCGCTGGTGCGATAGACAGGTGGCCCAGCCGGCTATTTACAGTAAAGGCTCCTTCAATAGCCCTGCTCCACTATGTGACCTTCAATACAGCTCAGGCACGCTGAAACTCAGCACCATGGTGCACCTTTCACACGATCCAGATCCAAAGACCCCTATGTTTTAGTCCATCTTTTCCTCATTTATTCTCTTTTTAAGTTCACATCATTTATTGCCATAGCTGTTCGGGGGGAACCACTTGCCCTGCATGTTTAAGATGCTTCGATGCAGCTGACTCACATGAGCAACTTGTTACAAAACCACTGAAGCTGCTTGATGACAAGCTGATCAGAGGAATCAGCTGTGCTGGAGCAGGGAGAGATCTAAAACTAATGGTTCTCCAGGGGAAACTGCCTTTAGTCTGCCTTAAAGTCTCTGCACTGCTCTTCCTCTTTGACATCTTATTTTATTCTTCTGGGAGTGTTTCTCTCTACATTACTCCATATATCATTCTTTTCTTGTGTGCAGCACTCACGAAAAGTAGAGCCAGACAAAGAAACCTGATAAATTATCACTACAGGAATAGTTCCACATTTCTTGATTGGATTGCTTCCTTGCAGAGAGTTAGAAGAGAAGATTGATTCTGTATGAATATGGAGCTGGTGTCTGCAGCTGGTGAACTTTGCTTAGCATAAAGACTGGAAACAAGAGGAAACAGATAGCTAGTGAAAAAGTGCTAAAATCCATTAGCCTGCAGCTGTAACTGACACCAATACACATGAATACTGAGCAATGAACTTTGTAACGCTGTAGCTGTTCGCTGAGCAACTGTGAAGATGAATAGGAGACTAATGGCCGCCATGATGACCTTTCCACAGCTTCACAACGCTGCCATGAGGAGGTTAAATGGTAATCCTGATCCTGACCCTGCACTGTTTGCTGCAACACCTGATTTGGTGTAAATGCAGCATAACTCTGCAAGAAAGTATATATACAATATCTCTCAAAAATGTTGTAAAATTCCTTGAAGAGTAAAGAGAAAAAAACATGTTATTGTTTGTAAACAATTTATTGAAAACAATTACATTTTGTAGCAACACAGGCACTTGATTGAACTATACGGTTGCAGAAAGTAACGTTCATATAAAACACTCTAATACATAAAAGTATTACACATTTCACTTAATGTAACCCCTGTAAACTCTATCATAGTTTGTTTGTAGCTGTGAAATCTTATACAAAACCTGAAAAACAGATTAACATTTAAAACTACAGTAATGACTGCGCTGCTGATAAAAACACATAAAATGCATCATGCCACATCATAAATACATACAGTTTGGCATTTGAATAACATTGACTGCACATTTAATATCAGCATTGGCATTCAATAAACCCTGTAACAAGTAGTGATGGCTGCTACATTTTCTCAGTTCAGAATAGTTGAGAGTAAGTGAGTCCAGTGATGAATAAATCTGACAAGCAGTCAGAGTGGTGGGTGGGTAACATGGGAGCAGCCGAAGTAAAAGCACTTAAATGTTGTCTTATACGACCCTGAGCAAGTGAAGGCATCACCGAGGCTGAATCAGGAGTTGGAAGAAGAGGGGAAAGCATCTGTGAAGGAAAGAGGAAGAGTTTTGCAGGTGATGGGAAAAACGTGAAAACCGGCTTGAATGTTCAAGTATGTTCTGATTTGTTTACCTCTTAATGTCGGTGGGGGCCGAGGAGGCTTGAACGTGCTGCCTTGTGCCAAAGTATCCACGATCCAGCTCAGAGCATTTGAGCAGTACTCCATCTGAGAAGGATCAAAAGAGAAAACAGTGGTTTACAGGAATATATAAACTCTGAGACACCTGAGGGAAGTATCAGCATTTCAGGAATGCCATGAAATAAGCTCCTGTTACAATGTCAGATCACTGTCCTTCTCTGAAAGCATAGATTTTATCCTCTCTGTGATGCCAAATCATAACCTTAACCCTCACCCCAACCATGGATGGGGCTGCTGCAGGACACGGTTCTCATGGGAAAGAAACACGTATCAACAGGGAAACACATGTCCAAACAATGGTGTGAAATACAAGGAAGCCGGCAATGAATCTTTCTAACTGCAGGGAGAAGGTGGAGGTCAAAAGCGATGGGCTTTTGGTGGAAAGAAAGGGGTAAAAAAAAAAAAAAAAAGAAAAAAAAAAAGAAGCTGTTTGGATGGAGTTTTGATCAAATTGGACATTTTTTGGACTATTTGGGTTTTGACATAATGGGCTGTCAGGACAATGGGCAGTTTCCTCTGTGTCGGACTATTTAACAAATTAAGAATGACACAAAGAATGAAAAGCATTGTTATGAACAACTCATCCCTACTGGGGTCACGGGGGGCTGAAGCTGATCCCAGCTGACTTTGGGCGAGAGGCAAAATAATCCTAAAGTCAGTTCAATGCTCTGAAAAGAGTGCTTTCATTTCACCTCATTCTCCAGAGCTCTCAGCCTGTGGTCAAAGTCTCTGCTTTCAGTCATGTGTTTGAGCACGCCATCCACCCTGAAGGAGAAGACATTTGTGTCAATATATGACGGAGACAAAAAATAATTACTCTCACTGCTACTGCTGTTATTGTAGGAAGGTGTGCTCACTTGGCAGACATCCGTTTGAGCCTCTCTGAGTCACTGCTTTTCTGGATCTTGTTCTGGGCTGTCAGGAAGTCCTCCTTCTGAATGGTTTCCCACGTCATGAGCCTGTTGGCTGCCTTCCCTTTTAACTGCAATACTAACAGAAAAGGAAATTGTCATTGTTATGGTTAAACTCGGGCAGCTGAGCTGAAGGTAATGTGGAAGTAAACAATGATCCAGTTCCTCTTAGATGCTGACGTGAGAGGAACTGCATTGATAAGAGCCAACTGGAAGACACTTCAGTTCATTCTTGAATTATGAGGACTCAGATAAGATTCAAACACTTACCAAAGTGGTGGATCTTGACAGACGGCACCTTGCGGATGTTCCTCTTGATAAAGAGGTTGATGTGAGAGAGGATGATGAAAGGAGGAGCCAGTGAGGGCCGGGAGTGGTACTGAACAATCAGGTTGTATCGCTGGAACTTCCAGTAGATGTCGCTGTTCGCCTGCACTTCATTGAAGGTGTAGCTGGATGGGAACAAACACAGCAGAGTGAGGAGTGTGGAGACAGAATCTGGAGCATGTCAGGGATCCACTGAGGCTGACTGAGGCCCTGTTCTCCTTCTTCTTTACCTGAACATGGCGATGAGCAGGTTGATGAGCAGGATGTTGGTGACGAGCAGATAAATAATCAGCAGAATAACCACCAGCCAGTTGCTATACATAATCCTGCATGGCTCCTGTCCATCCTCAATCTCTGTCAGGTTGCGTGTGCATGGCATGTCCCAGCGCTTCCCCACTGACAGAAAAATAAAGGGAACATTACGATATGTCTTGTCTTTTGATATCGGGTTATAACTATGAGATTAGAAAACTGCTATAGATATGGAAACTGTTGGGTACAGGCTTTACATTGTTCTTGGATTTGTTTGAAATAGTGACTGTTATTTTCTTAAGATGCAAGACATTAATACCATCCATCTCCTCCACAGGGATCTGTCCAAAGATGTGCAAGTACGGCCTGTAGAAAACCCGGCGAAAGATGCGATCCCAGCTCGGGTCGTAGGAGTAAAGCAAAGCCTGATTGGCTACTCCGTATGCCATGAGCCACACCATGAGGAAGAAAAGGAAGAAGAAGACGTCCTTCATCTGAAAGGAGGGGAATTGTTAAATCTGTTATTTTACGGCCAAAATCCCACTGAGAATTGTTGGTGTGATTCATAGATTTCTCACCATCTTGCCAACAATGATGATTTTTGGCCCCAGCTGTTTGTGGATGGCAAAGATGTGAATGAGACGGAGTGTGAAGACCATGTAGTCCAAACACAGAATCTCCCGTCCAAATCCATGAGTTGATTCGAACATCCTGGATTAAAAAAAATACACTGTGATCACAGCACCACCTGGTGGACAACATGTTAAATACATGGCTCATTTATATATATGTGTATATATATGTAAAAAAAAAATGGAGAAGGTGTGTAATTCTTTTTTTCATTATTCTTATTTTATTTATTTAACATTGAACTGATATTGTTGAACGTTTGGTGTAATCCTGTAGTAACACTTCTGTGTACACTGTGTCGTTGTGTTTACCTGCAGATGACTCCAATGATGAACAGCAGGATGGCGGTGAGATCACACTTATTCCACACATCTTGTATGTACAGTCTGAGCCTCTGACGCATACTCATCGCCCCCAAAAAGAACGTCTGGAGAAGAAAAACATGAAACAACTTTAACATGAACTGTTGAAGCACAGCATTTGGAAATGATTTTGCACTGAGAAGAGAGCTGGAACATAATTTCGTTGTGCTGGTGTACACTGTATGTCTAACAATGACAATATTAAAGAACCTTGAATGATCTGATCCGTTAATGGCTATCAATAAAACACTTTATATGCAGTAATTTCATATTGTATCTGCTATGGCAGTGAAGTAGCTGTATAAGTTCCACGTCTCCTCACTCACCTCCCTGATCTCCTCACACACGATGGTGAAAACCCAGAAGTACAGCACGTACTCAGTGACAGCCAGGCGAGTGGGATTTGCAGGCTTGAAGTCCGCCAAAAGCACATACGCAAACAGCAGGAGGAACAGGAAGTACATCAGGACGTTGCCCAAAAACGAGGTGACGGGTGCGAACCAGAACTGGCGCCATCTCGACACTATGAACGGACGCTCGGGCGGTCTGCGAGTCTGCGGTATGCCTGCAGGGAAGGTTAGTGGACCTGGATTAGCCGCTTATAATGTTATATGTTCTTATTCATAAGAAGAGCTTTGTTTAAAGAGGACTCACCTTTGATGGTTGCCGTCCTGGGAGTGTTTGGCCCTTGTGAATCTGCTTCACTGGTACAAAAATGACAAACTTTTAATTAATCCACACACAAGAAAAAAAAAACATAATTTTGCACTACAGTAATATTCGTTTAAAACCTTGAGACTCGAGCAAACCACTTGCTTGTATTCACAGGTCAAAGCAGAATGTCATGACTTGACTAGCAAGGGTTTTTAAATTATTAGTTTGAGAATTTTACATGTGTTTGATGTCCGAGAAAGAGAAGATTGTGGTGCCGTAGAGGCTGTCACTGTCCCGGCCCGGCCCGTCCTCATTAGGCTTCCCTTCGTCCTCTAGGTGGTGGTCCTCTTGTTTCCTGTGAGGTCAAGTATGTTTTAAAAAAAATCAGTCAGAAATCAGAAATCTTTTTTTTTTTTTTTTTTTCAAGCTTATGACAACATAAAAGTAAATTTTACCTGAAGGAGATGAGGTTGGTGTAGCAGAGGACGGGGCAGAAGAAAGCGAGCAGGAGCTTCCACACCTCCGTGCTCCTCTTCATGTCACCCCACCAGATCTGGGACAACAGCGACTGGAGGAGGAGAAGAAATGTCATCATTTTCCCCAAATGCAATTTATTTGTCAATAAGTGCCAAAGTTTTTTGTGAAAAGGAAGCAGTAAGAGATATCATTTTGGAGAATTTGAGTTTGGATATTTGTGGTTGTGGGTGATACTGGGGCAGAGCGGTGAAGAGAAAAAGAAACTCAAGTCAGTCAATGAACAGATGGTGAGAACTGTCTTTCATCATAACAGAGAGGTTTCATTTATTTGATGATTTTCTAAGGTTAAAACAGGAACTAAACTGTAGTCTGAAAAACTGGGCAAAGAAACACTGCTATTTTTTTTTTTTTTTACAATGGACTGAGCTTAAAAGGAACTGGTTGAACAGCCATAATTAGGTGACCTGATTTCATTGTTCTCTTTCACATGTCAGTCACACAGGTGTGAAAACAGACACAGGGAACTAGTTAGTTTTTGGGGCTTTACTCTTTAGCAGAAATTCCTCTGTAGGAATGCCTTTCAAATCAGTTTACTGTGTAAAAGGGTAAATATGTAAAAAATATGTGTTTGACCCATTTGTCCACTTTAATCTCCTCCCTGAACATATCTAGTTGCTCTTAGTACCAATTCTACTTCAGAGGCACACCTGTACTCCATCGTGGCTAAAGAAAAGTCGTGCGTCCGCGCTCATGCCCATCTGAAGGCATGTAGTACCGCCCCAAACCGGAGATTTACGGATGAGCAGGGTGAAAGAGCGACTCTCATTGCTCCGATAGCAAGAACTGAAGACGTCTGAGGAAAGCGAAAGAAGAGTTTGGTAGGTTACAAATTAAAAACTCAAAAAAAGTTCAACCTTAAAATAAATTATTCATCATACAAAAGATGTTCATGCATTAATTTACTTGAAAATAAATTACCTTCTCATTACCACATACAACATACAGGAGGAGTGACAAAATAACACTAGGATTATTAGGATCCTTAATTTAATTTAATTCCTGATCATAATTAAACATCAGTGGAGGACGTGTTGTTGGTCTCACCATGTGCCAGGTTCTCAAACCTCTGGGCCAGCTCCTTCATGGATAGTTTGGTTTCAGTCTCAACCTCGTACTTGGACACTTCCCTCAAGATCTTACAGCCACTCAGAGCACTCAGCACCGACTCTCCTGCCTGGGAGAGACGGCACAGGAAGTAAAGTGGCAGAAAAAACAAAGTGAACATTTAATCAAAGTGCCAGAAGAAGTTAAATGTCTGTACAAAACTGTATGTTTCTTACAGTTTACCTGAAACAGTTTACCTCTTCTACCTACCTATATAAATAACATGCTAATTGTGCAAACAATGAAATACAATACCAATAATTAAACCAAACAAATAACATACAAAATGAAATAAATGTCAAAGAGTTATCAAACAATACTTCTCATTATTAATAAAGCAAATACACAACACTGTGCTACTGCAGACTTAGTTCCAATCATTGTGATTTGATGACAAAATGTTTTACCATCTCCCAGAAGAAAGTGGCCATCTCATTGCGGTTCTGCAGGACGGACCAGATGAAGAGTGAAGCCCAGGGGAAAAGGCAGCGCCTCTCCCGGTACAGGCAGTCTCCTCGCAGCAGCTTACTTGCACGCTGGGAAGGAAAAAGGACAGAGCAGGGGATCAAACTGACTGTGATAATAGTAATGCTGATCACGAGCATGTTAGTAGTTTATAAGCTATGATGCATGTCGGCGTATTAAGAAAACATTACTCCTGTCCGAAACTAAAACTGTGCTGGAAGGGGATCCATACAAAGATTCTGCCCATTTTTAACAATAATTTACCACTAGCTTGAATAAAGACTTTATCTTAAAAAAAAAAAAAAGGAAAGAAAGGAAAGCCCACCCTCAGAGCTCTTCTCTTGGATGAGATCTGCTCTAAGCCCAAAGCTTCAAAGTAAAAGGGCTGGCAGACGTCACCCATCAACAGCTCCAGGACTCCTGCCACCTGAGGAAAACATGTTTATTAAAGACAAGTTTTCTTCACATTGCAATGTTTGTGCATGTGACCAAAAAACCAAACAAACCTCAAAAAGGCTGACTTCTGATACTGGGCCATGTATGTTTGCTGCTGCGACTTTGGAAGCAGAGTCCTGGACGTTTGATGCTGGTGCAGAGGCTGCAGTTCCTAGCCGCTCCGCCAGGCAGCGCTGCAGCAGCCTGTAAAGCACCGTCCCATCGGCCACAGAGCGGTAGAGGCTCTCCAGCCTGCCATAGGTCAGGTAGTCCAGGATGTTGAGGCCATTCTCAGTGAAAAGACGCACGAACTGAGGCTTATCGTTGACCAGGGCATCTGTCATGGAGTCTTCCAAGTCTTCATACTATTTGATTCAGAGAAATTCCTCATTTTACACATACATTATGGCTCATTTTATACAAATATTATTATAAAACAATGCAAATACAGATTTATTTGTCAAGAGCGGCACAATACACAATACATTCTGCATCTACTCAAGAGTGGCAGCATGTTGTCCTCATGTGATGTCTCACCCTCCAGGCAATGTCTCCATTAAAGAGTTCGCTCTTGGCAATGTCGACCCTGTTCCATGTGACCGCTAGCTTCAGCTCTTCAGTGTAAGGGCTGTCCTCCACTGATGCACGGTGCTTACTAGCTGGAAAAACAAATATTAAAATAATAAAACTATGAGCGCAAGCACACACATTAAAATAATAAGATAACCCACCTACAATAACCCTTTTCATCATTTAAATGAGCGGTTTTTACCTCCCACCAGTGCTTTGAGCAGCACCGTATCAAACTCGTTTGGGCCCTCCTGCTCTCCATGGTAGACTGTAATGAAGTCTCGGTTCTGGTAGATGCTCAAAGCCTGGAGACAAAAGAAAAACAAGAAAATAAAAATAAATATGAGCTCAATACTTGGTGATACTGACAGACAAAACTGCAGGCAGATAATGATGAAAAAGATTTGGTAACAAAGGATACAGAGAAATCCATGATATCATTAAGTGCTGAGTGGACAGGACATTTTATCAGGGCTTCTTAAGTTAGGCACTAGCAGAATTAATTGAGCAGCAAGAAGATTAAATACAATTGTCTAAGCAATCAGTTCCTAATAGAGGAACACTGATTACATTACTGATTCAACAGTCATCAGGACAGTGATGAATGAGTCAAACTCTCTGCAGGCAGCATGTGCTGTTGACGATGTTACATCACACATGCAAATCAAACTCACTGCTAAAGCAGCTGTGAGGAGGGCGTGCTGGGAGTGCAGGGGAGCTGATGTATAGTTGTCACTTTCATTAAAAAAAAAAGGTAGAGCACTGAGCCAATTGGTCACTGCTATTTAAACTGCAATCTGGGAATTTTTCAAAATGTCAAATTTCTAGTGTGACAACAAATTATAGGAAATCTAGGGGATTGCAAAAAAGGCAATTTTTTTTCCATGATAATGGGTTACATAAAATGCATTCCATCCTTTTATGGTCTGTTGAGTTAATAGAGTGTATAAGAACATAACCCATTGGTTTGCAGAATACTATTTAGAAGCCTGGATTTGGCTGAGTAAACTCAAACTGCTGGTTGTTACGAAGAACGAAGGTTTAAAGAACTTCAGCAATAACCGCGTTTCCATGGAATATTGCATTTAAGAAAATGTGAATCAGAGAGGTTCCCATCAACAGGTTTAGAGTGAATACATAATGCTGTATAATCATGCAGGCAGTAAACAGTAGAAGTAGAGTAAAAAGGATTTGGATACAATTGGGCAACTTATTATTGCTCTTTTACGTCAGCTCATCTTGACCTGCAGTGCATAACAGCTGATCAGACAGAGTTAGATGTTTGCTACATCATGATGTATTTGGAGCGTTTCCATCTCTCATTCATAGCATTAACCATTTTTCCAAAAAAGACAAAAAACAACAACTCAAGGCTACATAGTTGCATTGAATTTTGCTTGAAATTGAATTAACTTATGGAAACACAGCTAAGACTTCATTTTTCAGACCCTGAAGCTATGTTCACTTCTTTTAGGTATGTCTGTGTGAATCTTTTGTGTTGCAAATACATTCCAACAATATTGTGCCATATGGAAAACTGAAACTTAAGAAACAGCTTTTGGGTGAATTCACTGTAAATAGCAGCAAGAACAACGAAATTACAGCCAGCTGTTTCAGAAATATGGGACAAACTAAGACAGGGATTAACTTGATGTCTACAGTCCCAATAGGCACTCAATAAATGTTCATCGCATGCAACGATTCCAAGTGGATGACAGCAACATAGTAAAAAGTTTTCTGTTCTCAGATCCTTAGCAAGCACACCAGCAGCAAGACCAGGCATGTCAGCTTGCCCTGAGGGTTATGGTAGAAGAAAAAAACACTTTGGACCATAAATATACACAGTGAGTTTATTGGCAATCTGCCCACTGCATTATGGAATACACTGCAGTATTAAATATAGAATCTTGACCTAATAGCATTAAAAGAAAGGTCAAACTGTTGCCAACAACCTCTGAGATCATGAACAACACTGTTAAATGTCATGGCAATCTAAGGCCACAGCTGCTGAATATACAGCTCCTTCCTGTTCTGCATGTCAGAAGCCACACAATGACAACACATATCTGTCCCCACAGCACTTACCCGTTCAGCAAGTTTATCTGAGTCCGCTTCAGAAGGGAAGTGCTTCTTAACCCGTTCTGCCACTCTGTCTTTCAGATCCACGCTAGGACCCTCGCCATCTCCCTCTCCGGAAGACTGGACAACCGGGAGTGATGACAGATTCTCCAAGACGTCGCTCAAGAAGTCTGCGAGCCCCCCCGAGCCAGCCAGCACCAGCCAGGGCATGTTGTTTTTCAGGGAAAGATCTACCCTCTGATAGAACACAAATGAATCAAAGAACAGTTGATATTTCTATTAATACTACCCTAATTATGATTTTGCAGCAATTAATCATCATATAAAGCAGCGAATGTACCTCCAGCATGCTTGGCTCCCCTGCGATCAGCATACACAGGACAGGGATGTCAATGCTGCCGCTGCCTACAAAAACACAAACATTAAAACAGTGAATTGCTGCAGTGTATTAGCAAATTGGTTGTAAAAACAGACTCCACTTTATTGCAAACATTATGATCATGCTTACAGAATAACAAACTGTATATTTTTCTTGCAGTGCAAAAGCAGTGCAAGAGCGCGATACAAAATTTTTGGACAGATCTCTGCTTGATTTTACATGTTCAGGAGCCTGTCTGAAATTCCTGCAGTAGCATGCAATGGCTTCCATCCAGTGAATACCAAAGAATCATCCCTATAGCGCATGCATTGACTACAGATCACCACAAGAGGGCTTAAGCACTTGAAACTGGCGTATATTTTGCAATTTGCAAGATTTGCAAGAAGCATTGTACTGCTTAGACTCACTGTGGTAACATACAGTTAGTAGAGGGAGCCAAAGATGTAAGCAACAGAAGAAAGTTGAAGATCTGCTCTATACTTCAGGCAAGGTCTGCCAAGATAATGTGTTTTCATTTACCCATGTACCCTAGTTTAGCAGATTTATCAGCAGTTACAATGAAGGAGCAAGAAGCCATGGCAAAAATGTTTATACAACAAACAATTCCTCTATTTTGACTCTAGATATAATGTGAAAAATTATATTTTAATGTGCCGTCTCTCACCCCAGATGCCTGTGCGTTGATGGGAGATGTAGTCCTCCAGTTTGGCCCTGAACCCTGTCTCTCCTCCTCTGCGTCCCACACTCCCATCATCCACCAGCAGGAAAGCCTGGTAGTTGTTGTCCAGGCAGCAGGAGTCCCGCGACGTGTTCTGGACATAGTACTTAGCAGGGAAGCTGCCCTGCAAAAGGAAGATACAAAGCATATGATATAGCAGGTTT
>JAOWBC010000617.1:10693967-10707752 GCA_028566105.1 Hypoplectrus providencianus
CCATTACATCAGGAAACATGTAAAAACCCTCCTGTGGAAGCTTTGGGCTTCTCACAATAATTTGAACATATTTGTAACAAGCTTTACATAGCATGTTTAGGACAACTGAAATTAAATGTCTCCTGTCTTTAGATCCTGCCTCCCCTGAGAGACGTGTCACAGAGACCAGAGGAAGGCTCCACAGTGAAGAGTCGTCTGATCCGTCTCATGACTCACCTGGATACAGACCTCAAATACTGTGCTGCCGACCTCATCTTTGTCCTCTGCAAGGAAAATGGTAAGACTCAAACATTATCACTCCGTCATATTTGGAAACGTTGGGGTCTGCATTGGAATTTAAAATCAATTTCAGTAACTTCAAAATGTTTTCTGAACCAGTAATGGGAAAAGTATTCAGATCCTAAATAAAGGTGATAATACTACAGTGTGAAATTACTCCACTACAAGTAAAGTTCCTGCATTTAAACCAGTAATACATTAAGTGTCTCTATCCAAATGTACATAAACTATCAAGAATAAAAGTATTCATTAAGTAGAATCCAGACCCACTAAGATTGTTATATGTAGGCCTGTTCTAAATATATTGTTAGATTATTTTACATTGGTGCATATATGTAAGCAATTTCTTAATTTAAACATTGAGCTCATTTTAAACTACATAATATATTGTTATGTGGTTAAATAAAAAAAAAAACCCAACTAAAAATCTAATCTAGATGTACTTAGTTTTATTCTACCATCAGTCTGCACAGCATTCATCTGTGACTCTGGTGGCGTCTACTGTTTTATGCACAAAGCTAACACACCTTATTGGAAATTCTAAAAAGTAAATGGTTTTCCTCAACCTACATTTCTGATGATTACCTTTATGTTTTTTCCCAGTGAGCCGCTTTGTCAAGTACACAGGCTACGGTAACGCGGCGGGCCTGCTGGCCACCAGGGGTCTGCTGGGCGGCCAGGGGCCCAGGCCCATCACCACTGACGTCCAGTACTCCAGCGACTCCGACTCGGACACTGAGGAGTACCGCCAGGTCAAAGATCGCATCAACCCAGTGACAGGGCGGGTGGAGGCGGAGCAGCCGGACCCCATGGAGGGCATGACAGAGGACGAGAAGGAGGAGGAGGCCAGGAGGCTCATCATGCTCTTCAACAAGCTGTCCAGGTCAGCGAGATACAGAAGGAGATAGTCCTGAACCTATTACACTTGTTTTGGTTGGTTGACTGCTGAAAATTTACAAATTGTGGATTAGATGAGTCCGAAAGAATAATCTGAATTCATAAATCATTCATAATTTTTCTTACCCCTCATTTGTTTCACAGAGACAGCATCATCCAGCCGATGGGAGTGGATTCCGAGGGGAAGCTGGTCCAAATGTCAGGACTGATGGAAAATCCCCTCGCTGAGGAGACAAAGTCTGAGTCAGACAATGATGGAGAAGCTGAGGAGGGAGAGAAGAACTGAAACATGTCACATCCAGTCAATCAATTTATGGATTTTATTCAGTAAAATTTCAGTAAAAAGTTTGACAGTGCATACATATGTGATGTAAATGTATGAACCGCATGAAAACAAGTGATGTAGCTCTCACCCAAACCCAGCCAAATTTAATTGATTCAAAGAAAGGATATTAAGTTTTTTTATGATAATTTTCTGATTCAGACGATAGAGCAGCAATAGGGTTGAGATTAATTTACAGTAGATCGTAAAAATGAACTGATTTAATGATAATATTGTCCAATATTTTAATAAAGTCTTGAAGGTTTCTTGTTTGTGTGTTTCAATGCATAGTTTCATTCTGCCTCTTTTATAGGGAGTAAATTCAAACTAAGCTTATGCAGATAGAGTCATTGGGTATCTGTGGCGCTTGAATAGGAAATGAAATAAACATGCCGCTGGGCAGTGCACTTTGCAAAGCGTGAGCACTGGATACGAGCGGCTGAATTCTCTCTGCAGCAGCAGCCGGGGTTTGATTCCAGCCTGCAGCCCTTTGCTGCCTGTTACCTTCTTCTATTCACCCTTTCCTATTTACACCCATCAAATAAACACACACAAACGGTAAATAAATAAATGTAGATTTAGAATTAAAACATCTGTACAGCATATTTGCTTTTTTCTGAAGAGTCTCTGGTGTGTTGTGGCATAACTGCCTCAGATTGTGCTCAGGTGTTTATTTAATATGTTGTTCTAAACACATAAACTGATTCCAGATGCTCTCATCACATCTGTGTTGTTGAATTTGCTCATTATAAAGTGTTATTGGAGCTCTGGCTGTGACACTTACAGTATTTCAGTTATTTTATTTTTCTTTAATATAGTTCACATTAAGATTAACACATTTTATTACATGAATATAGGGTAGAATGAGTAAAAAGGCCTGTGAAAATAATAACTGTAACCTTTTATTCAGCTTCTTTGCATAAGAAAGCAGCATCTTATAAATGTGATTTAAATTTTCAGAAACACTAGCACCAATAAAATTACTGATGTAAGAGAAAAGTTATTATAGTTATCTAGTTCTATTAAAAAAATAGTAAAAGTAAAAAAATATCAATAGTAAAGTGTTTTTTTTTTTTTAAAGCATTAAAGTGTTTAAACGTCTTTTTGCAAATCCAGCAAATCAACCACAAGAGCTATTATCAGATAGAATCCACATATAAAACATTCATTAAAACGTAAACATTTCTGAGGTGTTCTTGCCAAGATTAGGGGTTACAAAGACAGAGGCTAGAGTGATATCTTCATGCACAGCAGACAGCGTCAGCACGTCTGCATCATCTCTTCGATGGACATCTGCAGCTCCACAGACTGCAGGGAGGAGGCGCCACCCACAACAGCCATGTCCTTCAGCATCTCCATCGAAGTCAGCACCACCTGCGACAGAAAGGAAACCCAAAGGCACGCAGGATGAGAGGAATGACAAGGTGAAGATGGCAAATTTGAACTTGACAGAAGCCATGAAATAAAAATAAAAAAATGTGTCAACCTGCTTTCTCCAAAGTTACCTTCTGTGTTTTATTTCACTGCAGAGCTTCACTCCTCTGTGAAGCTCAGCAGGAGAAAAAACCTTTTACACCCGAGGGATCAGCTGTCACCAGCGGTATTCAGGCTTTGTTCTCTCAGCGCTATTAATCAATACTGAGACAAAATTGCCTCTTGAAAAGTGCTGCTGACTACAGCTCCCTTGAGTGGCCAATTTTGGGGGTTTGATCACTCATGAAATTTGATAGAGGTATGTGCAGCACAAAGAAAAAAACCTCTGCCACGCTGAAATACTGCTTTAAGGTCTGTGAGAGAACAACAATGTCTGTGCCTTTTAATAATTCAGAGGTACTCTCACCTCCACTGTGATGAGTTTCTTCTTCCAAGGCCTGTTGTCGGGGTCAGGCCACTTCTCCCCGAGGCAGAAAAACAAGGAGCAGGGAGGGGAGTCTCCCCCGCCAAAGAAGTTCAAAATTCCTAGAGGGAAAAGACAATCAATCACTGCGTCGAGCCAACACGCACGCTTTCACAGGTAAACCTATGTAATTATTCTTTAAACCAACCTTGCAAAAAGTGCCTGAACGGGTACAGAGGTTGAGGCTGCAGTTTAGAAATCTCTTGTGGCCCCATATTCCTGTCAAAGTTGGAGAAGCTCCAGAAGGCTTTGATTTCACCCCGACGCTGGCCGTAGACCACATTGCCCGACACCCCCACATCCAAACCATCCCCCAGCTTTTCCAGGATGCGTTGGGTCAGATTTGCTTGGGTTTGATCCAGCATGTCTCTGGGACTTGGCAGAGAGACCAGGGAAAGACCTGACTCTTGATCCACAACTGTCTCAAAGAGTCCAGGTCTGATGGGAAGAAAACATTTAGCTGTTATGTTTAATTTGCACTGCAGAATTGCTGTTAGCAAGATAGGTTAGCTTAGCACTGGCAATGTATACTGCGAGGATAGCCATTAAGTAATAATTATTATTTATTAATCATTTTTGATAATGTCTAGCAATGTTATTAGGTTTCAGGAAACGTGTAGGCATTTAAAGGTATGGTTATTACATTCCTCATCTGCAGCACACTGCCATGTGTTTATGGGCACATTAAATACTGAGGTTAAAGTTGTTCACACTATTACTGTCAGCATTGAGTACAGTATGATTTCTTTATTAATAATAAATGATCAGATGCAATGATGTGTTTATTCATGTATATATTTGCATTCATGTATGTCATTTATTTTGAGTTTAAAGAACCACACACACATTGGAAAGAGAAATGGAAAACTGCCTTTCCAAGTAATAATGATGCACAGCTCATGAAGGGCAATAAAGTAATAATGAAGTCCATCCCTCTATCTCAAGCACATTTTTATTGATGCTCAATGGTAATTACATAACTAAGCAGAAAGTAGTGAGTGGGTCAAGCACATATCACCCTTCTGATTTAACAGTCCCAAAGAGTCTGGGCCTGATGGGAAGAAAACATTTAGCTTTTATGATTAAATTAAAAGCCAGTAAGGTTTTACTTTTGTCCAATCCCACGCCCACAAAAAAATCATGATCTATTCCAATTACATTACAGAGTAAAAAAAAGAAAATTCTGGCCCATCCCATCCTGAAATGACTCTCCTCCTATCCCGACTCCATGTTAAGACCCAAAATGCCTTCACTAAAGGGCACATTATTGGCCAGTGGTCTCTACTTTATCTGAATGGGGCCAGCTGTTTCAGTCCTACTGGCCACTGGGACGAATGCAGGTTCTGGCACTTTTGCATTGGCCCTGAGACAGTTGAAGTGTGAAATTACTGGGGATCATAAGTATTTGTCACATTAATCCTTTAATGAAAGCTTTATTTAGATGTTACCTGTAGACTAAGCGGAATCCAACTTCATTCTCAACCAGATGCTCAGACACCTTCACCCCTCTGTAGTACACTGATATCCTGAAGTGGGTCTCTATGCAAAGAGGAGAAATGGATGAGAAAAGGCTTCACTGGATTCCTGTTTGAAACACATTTTGTGATTGGTGCCCTTTTCAGCTTCCTTTTATTCAGTGAACTTACTGAAATTATCATCAACATGGGTCTTAGTTATGGTATGTAGGAACTGCTCCACCAGCTCTGGATTGAAAGCCCCTCCCACCGCTCCCTCCATTGGATGTGCCGGTTGCTCAGGCAGCCCAGCTTCACTGACTGCACCCTCAAACGCTACTGGATACTGCTGTTGCTCTGGCAACGCGTGTCCACCAATCACAACCTGCTCTTGGAGCTGTTGTTGCTCAGGAGGAGGCTCAAAGCCTGCGGTGCCCTCTGTGGATGGTAAAAAGTTGGAGAAACTGAAGAAGTGCTTCTAGGAAAAGTGTTGTTTTCTGCTCACACTGCAGCAGTGAGGAGGGAATGAGGAGCAGGGAAAATACCTGTTTTAGGACCAATGTTCAATCCCCTGAGACACTCCTGGAGAATATCATGGCCGTCAGATGCTGATGGAAAATATTGATAAATTAACAACCAATTCTGAGATCATTACAGCAAAGATACAGAATATTAAACACTCCCTATACCTGAATACACAGACTCTTCTGGAAGATAGAGGCAGTCATCCAAGCACACCATGTCCTGGCTCTAAGATATCACAGATACATATGCAATCATGAAATTGCACATCATTTGCATTTTACTTTCTGTGAATTTCAAACACAAGCATTGTTGCTTACTTCTTGTGTAGGAAGGTGATAATCCTCAAACAAATCAGGTTCGCTTTGGTCCTGAGATCCTCCAGAGGAGTTAGCTTCAAGAGTGAAAGCAAACAGCTCAGAATCTGCAGCATCTTTGAATCATTTATTCTCCTCAGAAACACATCTGTTATCTCACAATCCCATTTACAAATGGATTTGCTCTGCATTTGCAAATTATGTTACCAGACATAAATCCAGACATAAATGTACGCAAGATGTGATCGTTCTGATCAGGAGCTGATCAGATTTGATAGAGAGCTGTCATTTTCAAATCCATTTAATTCCAGGTACCAGTGAATATGTGTCATATAATTTAAATTGTAATTAAGTGATTTTAGCACATTTCTGAGGGAACAGTCCTTTTTAAAAACCTGCCTGGTATCTGTTACAATAGAGGAACACAGATGATGATTGACGCCCCAGTATATCCTCACCTCTTGATGCTGACTCATTCGGCCAGCAAAACACTTTATGGGGTTCAGCAGGATCGTTCTTGTTGTCTGAAACCAGTTTGAAGCCTTTGGCTCGGAGGGCAGAGCGGAAGTTCCTCTTCCAGACTGAGGCGTCTCCGTTCGCCCGGCCATTCCCACTCTCTTCTGCCCAGGCCTGCAGGGAAGAAATACTCTTTGTGATCATTGAATACATGTTTTGTTTATTTTTAACATAGGGTTATTTGTGTCCTTATTACCTTAAAGATGAGGATGTCGGTGTCGGACGAGTCCTGTCTTAAGGCGTGTTTCCATGGGACCGAGAACTCTGTTTGCTCCGGGTTTGTCCACCTGACACCAGGATACCTGCCGCTGTTGATCTGGGCCCGCAGCCACGGGATGATTAGCTGCTTAGAATGAGACATTTCTGCAGGAAAGATTCAAAACGTATTTAAATATAAGTACAAGCATCAAAATGGACTTTTTTCCCAAAATATTACTGTACTATTATTTTTTGTGCATTTATGTCAGCAGCGTTTTATTGTCATTAAGGTAGGGAAAATATTAATTACTCTATGTATATATTTATTTTGTTAGTTTATTATTTAGTTTAAAAATGTGTATTTTATGTTAGATCTTGACCAGTAAGGTAACTGAATGTAGTGGAGTACACTATTAAGAACGCTACATACCGCTGAAATGTAGAGAAGCAGAGGTAAATAAACAGAAGAAGTCACAGAAACATGATAAAATGTAAGCCGATAAAGATCTAACATCTATTATTTATATAAAAATAGCTGAGACAGGCTGGAGGTTTAATGACCATAAGTATTTAGAATAACAAATAAAATCTATATTTTATAATGTTCTTAAAGCCTGTAGAGGAAAGTATTTGCGTAAAATGTAGTAAAGAAATTGCAATAATAGCAAATAAACATATTTTAGGTTAGCTTTTAAATAAATTGCAAACAATCTCTTTCTGTTGGGTGTATGTATTTTTAGAATGAGCTTTTTTTCATTTCTCGTGTATGCTTGTAGATTAATTTATACATATATATTTGATGTATATATACATCAAAATATTTCTAGAAAATCTAACAGAGAGAATGCAAAAAAAAAAAAAAAAAAAAATAGAAAAAAGAACAGAATCTCAGTACCAACATCCTCATTTCTACAGAACTACAGTGCAGCTGTAAAATCTGCTTTTATTTGCCATTTCTGAATAGCACAAAAGAGGAAGCAGGAGAATGAGAACGTGATGCCAGGTGGGGTTATGTATACACATATATCATGTTTTTAATGTTAGAATAAGTTCCTCAAAATTGGACTTAAGTACAGCACTTGAGTAAATGTACCTAGTTATATTACACCACTGACAATGAGTCAGACATTAATATCAATCATTTATCTATATTGTCATGCTAACTCTTACCACTATAAAAGTTTAAACAACCACAAAAACTCTGCAATATCACATATTGAGTAAGCTACATATAGGTTATTTCCCTCTATTTGGCTACAGATGTAGGCTACTATAATGACAACACTATTCATTTATAAATATTTCCGTCTGGCCATGTTTCACATATTAGCTGCAAACCCCAGCAGCTGAGGAGTTACATGTCAATTGGCAGCATTACTGTTTGCTAACAGCTTCATAATGCTAATCACATATGAATAACAGATAGTCCTACCTGCTGAGGTTTCAGGCGGCGCGCGCGTCCGGTTCAGGTGTCAAAAGTCAGAAATATGATGCACAATAATGTCTGAAGGTGACAGCTGGAGGTGCGTGTGACTCAATCCTCGCTGATATTTCCTTAAATACCGCGAGTAGCCGGCTACTGCCTGCTCCGATGAGGTTTTCTCGGGAAACTCCGAGTCCTCAGTTTCGTTTTCCAGATGTGACGTCAGCGACGGTTTCATATCAGCCGGGCCGCTAGGTGGGGTCACACACACACACACACACACACACACACACACACACACACACACACACACACACACACACACAAAGAGAGGCAGAGATTGCAATATACGCTTGAGTTTTACACAGAATCCAGGGTGTGGGACAGGGGATGTTTTAGGGGGGATAACAATCAATATTTGATGCTCTTATTTTATTTTTTTTAATTTGAGAATTGATGAAAAAGTCAAAACAGACACCAATACTTTATTTACCGTTTTTTAAAATTAATATTAAAAATGTTGATGTAGAAAATACTTTAAATAATTTGTCTGATTTGCTTTTCTTCACATGATAAAATCATTTGAATTAGTTTTAAAAAAAAATCTTCAGAGTGTATTTGCTGGAGGACTACAAGGAATAGTTCCAGTTTATTAAAGTGTAATAAGATATGTAGCATTGTCTGTAAGACTTTGGGGAAGCCAAGTTCACACACACTGTAGGGAAATTAAACACCTTTTGTTCTTTGCAGATTTTATTTGTTTCTCAAATACAGGAGAGTTAATGTACAGAAGGACAAAGAATTTCATCAAGAACTGTACAATATTTACACGCCTTTTTTTCCTTTTTTATGGAAAATTAGATTGTTTTCAAAATAAGTCATAGTATGCACAAACATCAAAATGATAAAAATGAAATGACTATTTCCTCTTTAAATATTACTTATTTATACTCCTTTACCCCACATGGGAAATGGATAGTTTACTTCTTTTTCTTTGCACCTGCATGACTGATGATTGAACTGAAGCACAACAATGTTAAGTTTCAAATAGACTTTTCCCTCATTCTCTTCTTTTTTTTCCTCTTTTCTTACTTTTTTTTTTATTATTTTACACCCACTGTATTTGATACAATATTTCTGTCTCGACGTCTGTTCTTTTGTACAGAGGGGAAGACGGCTTGGATATGTGGGTTACGACTGTATACTGATCCTGTGGAAAATAAAAAGGTATTTAAAATGTCAGGGCAGCATCCCAGCGCTTGTGAGAGTTTAAGTTAAAAACCTCCTCATATAAATAATAAAAATGTGTTTATATATTATCACACAGCTGACTGGTGCTGCCCTTCACATAGCACAGGATGAGAGAGAGAGAGAGCGTTTATTAACACATTTCATGTTTCTATCCGTGGACGAGTCCATGTTCACGCTGCTCACGGCACACTCTACACGCAGTTTAAAAAGCATTCTCACCCTCTTCCACTCTTCTCAAAAGCCAACAGCTGATGTTAGTCTTCAAAAAAATAATTTATGTAAAAACTAAGCAGTAATAGTTTCTCTTTGAACTATTGTCTTCATGACACACAGTTAACAAGATGTCAGTGGCTCCTCCTTTGACTTGGCGTTACGGCTCCTCTTTACTTCGCTCCCTTTTCCACTGACGGTCAATTCCCTCTTGACCTCCGCCAGCGACCCCTGATCCGCCAGGGTCCCCACATCTCACAAAGTAAGACATTTCTTTAGTCAGTGATCATCAACAACAAGAAAAAGAAAAGAGGCCAGTGTCTGAGGTCACATGAACAGACCCCCTTTTGTTCGTCAAGGGCCTTAAAAAAAAAATTCATCCTCAGATCTTAGAGATTTGAAGAAGGTTGGGGGGCTGTACAGTAGGATCCATCTTGTTTCTGTATCTTCATTTTGTTTTTTGTTTTTTTTTAATCCTCTCGCTTTGATCCAGTCTCTCTCTCTCTGTCTTTTTGTGGTCGACTCAGGCTTTGGCGCTGAGCGTGAGCAGCTCGATGAAGGAGCTGAAGAGGGTGTCCAGCCAGCTCTGGTTGGCCATGCACTGCTGCACCACTTCCTCTTGGCCCGGGTCCTCAGCTGCCTGCTCAATGGTGTTGGTCTGGAAAAGTGGGACGGAAACAATTGTGACGCCAAGACTCAAACGAGCATCTTTTGACTGCACAGATCCAGCTTTTAAGAGATTTGTGCATACAGTATTTGAAGAGCGTGTACCTGCAGGCATAAACACTGGAAATGTTCTTGCTTACCTCTTTCTTGCACTGTAAGAAGGTGTGATATTTATAGTGATGCAGAGAGTGGAAGAGACTGTAGATCCGATACGTCTCTGCTGACAGTTTAAGGTCCTAAAAAAAAAAAAAAAAAAAAAAAATCTGGATTAACACATTAAATAGACAGAAGCTACAGTGAATATAACTCATACAGCTCCATGTAAGAATGAGTGAAAGTGAATCAGGTTTGGAAACTCGCAGCAGGTGTTAAGAGGGGAAGCTGGTCCTGTTTTACCCAGCCTGCCCTCAAGGATACATCTGTCAACCACTTCTCACTGACAAGCTCTCTATGACAGTGGTAATTTTCAATTTTCAATGCCAACCAGAAATTAGAAAGAATCACCCTCTTTTTGGCTAATAATCTCTTCCTCATTTTTTTTTTTTACCATAGTTCCGGTTTTCCTGCCTTCTTTTCCAAACTGGATGCAACCTGACCTTCTGCTGACTATGAATAAAAACCGCACACAATCCCATTAATTTAGACCATTAAACTACATTGATATATCTATTCAGTACCCATTTTAAAACACCCACACCTACCTGTGGTTTAGGCAGGGTCTTTTTGACTCTGTTGAGGGTCTTGCGGTTGTAAGCGTCCCCGCTTAGCCGCACCCTCACCAATCCTGAGTCCAGGGGGTCTACAATGATCTGTGGGTAAGCATGCAGGACCTCCTGGCAGGGGGGAGACATAAAGAAAGGTCAGTGCCATGTAGAAAACGGGATATGGGAAAAAAAAGTCTAAGAAATTTTTTTGTACTGGAGCTTGTGTTTGGATTAACAATGAATCTCTTGATTATTTTTTGAGTTATCATATAGCATACTGAATATCAGAACCCAAGGTGGGCTAATTAATGATAAAAAAGGAGCTGATCATCATGCCTCTCAGATACGGGGATGAGATATATGCATGATAAATGACTTTTGCTGCAAATTATCTTCATTTTTATCCAGGACATTGTTTCAGTCACATGGGCAGAGAGAGAAGCAGCACATTAGGACAGATTACCTGGTGCTGAGAGCTCATGCTGACTCTCCTCATCAGCCTCCTCTTCTGTTCGCTGAGGATGCTGTCAATCTTCCTCATCGGTGGGAGGTACAGCTCATCTGGTGGCCAATCAAGATAAAGGAGGATTCATTAGTCATCAATCATGTAGCTGCCAGTCATCTTTCTAATGAAGGGCAGATTCAAAGCAGCTCTTTCTGGCTATCAGCAATCCCGGTACTTCCCTTTGAACTGGCACACCTTTTTTTTTAATTTGGAGTTTTATGAAAACCATTAAAATTTAAACATAACTGTTTACAATTCCCCTGCTGTAGGAAAATCAGTTGCACAAAAAAAATACAGTCATTTCATTTCACTGCGGACATTTAATCTGTAAAAAGCATGCAACCAGACTGGAAGGTCTGGTTAGATTAAAGAAATTATTTACAAGCTGCATCTGAACTGAGATTTTCAAAGATAGCTGGTGTGTGTTGTTCTTACCATCAGTGTCCTCCAGGGCTTGGATCATGTCAGGGTCCAGTGCTGTGCTGACCAGCATCTCCACGTAGCTCCTGAACATCTCCCTCATGGCACGGTTGTTCACTCCGCCTTTCACTGGCACTGAGCAGATGAGACAGCAGAGTTTAAACCATTGCACATGACACAAAAACCCTATGACTCCTAATGTGAGCACAAAATGGCATCTCACTTTCATTCTCGCTAGCTGCCTCCTCTGATGAGTCGGAGTCGGATGATGAAGGTATTTCCTTCAGCCACTTCTTCCTCTTCTTGGGCGGTGGCTCCGCCTTCACTTTGGCTGGCTTTGACTTGGGTGGGCGCTCAGCCTTCTCTTTCCTCTCCACCGATTTCTTCTCCTCCTTCGCTCTACTTCGTTCTGCCGCTGCGGAGCGTTTGTCCACTTTGTCCTGCTGTGGCTGCACTCGCTTCTCCTTCTCCCTCTCCTTCTCAGACTCCCTGTCTTTCTCTCTCTCCTTCGCTTTGGGCACGGCTGCTGGAACCTCCCTCTTCTCTCGCTGTTCTTTAGTTGTTGTGGTTTTTGTTTTCTCCCTCTGTTCACGCTGGACTGGAGGGGTCACCCGCTCCTCTTTCTCCACTTTCGGTGGCGCCTGGGTTGCAGGAGGAGAAGCCATTCTGGGGAGGGACTGCCTTCTGTGACACACAAAGAATTGTTTAGTCTTCAAGGGCCAACATTATTAAACAATATATGAATGAATATATATGAATATTGTAAGCAAAATACTCAATCCACTGAGAAATGCTCAGGGCCTGGACTACACTTTATTGGGGGTGAAACCGCTAATCAGAATGACTTTATTTATCCATCAGTGGGGAAATTTAGTAATGGTAATGAGTAAGTCTAAATTATTCTAAAACATGTTCCAGTAGAGACCCAACAAATAAGTCTGAAACAGAAAAGAGCACATAATGTCCTCTTTCATTCATCATGAACAGGATGATTGATATCAGTACCTGAGAGCTGGTGTAGCTCTGCGCCAAGGTCTCCGTGAGCAGACTCTGACGTAATCCTTCTTGTTGACGTTTTCCAGGAACTTTACATAGATTCGCTGGTATCGCCTCTTCGCATCTCCAAAGTAGCCAAGATACTGCGCCAGAAAGAGACGAAAAAAGGTTTAATTACACTGTAGCACAATGTTAATTCGACTGATGGCACTGTGGCAACATGAGAAGTTAGAATCTGTCTATCTACATCCAGACATTTAGGACTGCAGAGAATAGGATGAAACTTAATTCATAACATTTGAATTCTAAATTTCACCTTCAAATGTAATCATTTAAATGCTGTGCAACTCTGTTTAATGTTTATTTATGATGTTTAAACTTTGTATTACTTTACAGTTGCAAATAAGGATAATAAAGACAACACTGAATTGTTGGTATTTTATTTTAGGTTGATGACAAATCATAACATTTGAAGCTTCATTCAAAAACCTCCACATAGCGCCTGTTAAAAATGTTAAAAAGAAAGACAACTCTACAAACATTTAAGCATATACAACAGCACGTTCATCTTTTGCTGCGATAGAGCTGGGACTGTGAAAAGTATTGAAATGACAGTTAGCAGGTGTGGTTAGACTACTGAGGGTTTTGGGGGAACTTACGTTGCTTGTGGCGCAGAACTGTCTCTGTCCATCTTTGATCTCTGGGCTGAACTTCTGCAGCAGGGCTTTCTGCACCCTCCAGATGGGCGGAGGCTCACGGCCCGTCTGCAGGGCCAGCTGTGCACAGACACAAGACACACCGGTTAATGATAAAATGTCTGCCGGAGCTACTGAAGGTTTCACTTTTCAACTCGTTTTACTCAAACCTTTTCCTTTTGGTAATTCAACATCCTACATTACTTTCATTTTGGCTTCTCCACACTATCAGTGTAATAATATGGTTTTAGTAAAATAATAAATGCAATTTGTTTCCTCTCCACCAGAAATAAAACCGTTCTCTATTTTTTCCAGACAAATAAACATTTCAACACAAATACCTTGAGAGTTCGAATGTCTTCCACCCGCACCACAAACTCGTCCCTTTCTCTGAAGATGCCCTCGCCTCCGCTCTCGCTCTCATCCTCCTCACTCTCCCCTGCAATGGCGGCGTCTTCCTGCTTCTGGGCGAGGTGCAGGGAGGTGATCTTTGGAGGTGGGGGCTCTTCGGGG
>JAOWBC010000617.1:10707852-10721872 GCA_028566105.1 Hypoplectrus providencianus
GAGGTGGGGGCTCTGGGGGGGAGGCGGGGGAGTCTGGAGATGGCGTGGGAGACTCCTTCTGGTCTGAAGACGGAGGAGGAGGGGTCGTCGGAGGTGGGGGAGAGGCGGGCTGAGGAAGGGTTGCGGGCGGGGGAGGAGGTGGTGGAGAGGGGGAGGTGGGAGCAACAGGGCTCGGAGGCTGAGAATTCTCCTGTTGCTCCTCCGGTTGAGGCAGGGGTGAGGGGAGAGAGAGGGGCGGGAGGGGGGAGTGAGACGGGGTGGAGGACGAGGCAGGAGACGGAGGGACGGAGGGAGGCTCAGGAGTTTCTGGCTCTGGAGGAATCTCGGGGAGAGGCGCTGGAAGGAAAGAAGGCAAGATTAAGGTCAACTCTGCAGATCAATTTAGCACAATGTTAAAATGGCCAAAAGAATTTAATCACATTAATTTTTAAAAAGAGACAAAAAAATACAGCTCAGCCTGAGGGGGACAAATATTAATTTTCTTCAGTTGAGGTCTTGAAAAATCAATGTTCAAGAAAATGGGACATGAGAGGAATAAAAAGCTCGCCGCCTCACCATCAAGACTCGGGGCACCAAGAGTCTCCAGCTGTGGCTCCCTCTCCTCTGTCATATCACTCTCTTCTTCTCCTCCGGTACTCCTCTCCTCATCATTCTCCTCCTCTTTGTTCTCATCAATGTCTCCATCTTCTGGCTGGAGGACATCGGGTTCGTTGGACTGGGGCAGGGTGTGAGGGGTGTGCATGGCGGGCTGCGGGCTTAGCGTGGGGGGCTGCAGCGTAGGGGTCAGAGGGGACTGGGGGGCTTGAGGCTGTGGCTGGGGGGGCGAAGGAGGTAGCGGGGTCTGGATGTTGGAGGTGAGCTGAGGAGTGTCGTACAGAGCAGAAATAGCTGAGGAGATGCTCTTCTGGAGGTCCTGGTTCTTTCCGACTGAGTCTTCCTCATCGGAGGAGAACGATGGCAGGGTCTCCAGGTTCCTCTTTAGCTCATCTTCTAAGCGCTTGGGACTGGGGCAGTTGCCCAGAGCCAGACCCCCATTCCCTTCACTGTCCCCAAATGGAGGTGGTGGCGGTGGAGGAGGAGGTGCGGGAGACAGAGGGCGCAGACCTCCGGATTTACAGGGTGAGGTTTCCCCGTTGTCAGGTTCCATTCCTGGTGAGATGTCCAAGCCTGGAGGTCTCTTCCCTGTCTTGAGGAAGTCCAAGAATGAAGCGACAAAGCCGGCCTTTGACTCAGAGTCCTTCTCATCGCCCTGTAATAAATACACAAGAGAAACTTACCACCACTAAAGTAGTGAACTCAACAACTGTCAGCTTAAATTCAACTTTTGAGCATTTTCTGTTTAACATGGCAAAGATATACTCATGTAGCTCTTACTCTTTCCTCCAGTCCCTCATCATCCACGCCTTCACTCATCATCTGGCTTTTCTGCTTGTTCTTGTCCTGACTTCTGCTGCTCTCAGTGCTGCAGGGGGGACCAGGACTTAAACCAATTGAGGGAGCAGAGCCCACTGAGCCGTCAGATAGAGCGGGGTCCGTGCCGGACAAAGAGTCTGTCCTCAGCAAGGCATCAGAGGAGGACAGGGTACCAATTGGTAACTTGATCTAAAGCAAAACAAGAACAACGTTAAGACAAAAAAAGGCATGTAGCTTATAAAATTATTGGAAACCAGGACGACAAATAACAATTTTAATACCCAGATTCGTATAGCTCATTATTAGAATTCAAGCACTTTCAAGGTACCTAATCCTTGCCTTCATTCTCACATTTAAATCTCTAGTACTTATTTTAGTAGCTGGCAATTAGCTAGCATAGCTCACCCGATGTGGGTCACAGGGGCACTTTTACGAGTTTATAAAAACCCTGATAATATTACTTAAATATTAGCATAATTTAAACTGGTAGTAGCAATGCATATGTAACAAACCACAAAAACTGCAGGTAATGATGGACTCTTGTTTTAAGTGTCGTTTTTTTTCCCAAGCGACTCTGGCACTGTATACACCTTGAATAAATAGTGTTTGTCATCTAAGCACATTCCCAAGTATTTTCTAGACATATTCCACTGACCTTCAGAGGAGGAATGGGCTCGTGTATCTGCTGTTGGGGCTGGTGATGGAGCTGCTGGGGCTGCTGCTGATGGAGGTGATGGTGGTGCATCTGATCCTGCTCCTTCCCACTCATTTCCATGTACATATCCTCCCTCCTCTGTCCTCTTCCTCTGCTTCCACGGCCCCTACCCCTACCTCGTCCCTCTACACTGAATCCTGCCCCTGGTGTTGTTGCACCCATCTCCCCCATCATCCCTCGTGGAGTGTATGGCTCAGGCATCGGGCGGATACGAGGCCTGCCTCTTGGTCTAGGTGGACCCTCTCTCTTGGGTCTAGTGGGCTTGCGGCCCCTCTTCTTGGGCCCATCCTGAGGCATAAGAGAGTGTGAACCCATAGAGGAGTAGCCAGAAGAGTGGTAAAAGTCAATGTCGCCCATTAAGGGACTGAGAGAGCCACTTCCTCCTCCTCCTTTTCTGCAACTGGACACCAGGTCTGGCAGCAGGTCTGGGAGCCTCCGGCTGTTCAACCGGATGTCAGCTGGCTGGTCAGCTTTGTCCTCATCATCTTCAAACTCATATTCTTGAGCGTAACTTTTCTTAGGCAGTGTGTTGGGGTCCCGGCGCTCCTTTAACAGGTGGAAAGAGCTGGACTTGAGGAGCTTCTTGGGACGAGATGAGCAGAAAATGGGAGATTGGAGGCCTCCGGAACCAGCTCCTTGGCTAGTTCCTCCAGGTCCAGCGGACAGTTTAGCTCCCGGATTGTTTGGACCAGCAGTATTGGAGCCCATACCCATAGCAGGGGCCTGGGATTGTATCAACCCCAGCTGTTCAGTGTTCACAGTGGATGGGAGCTCATGGGTTTTAAGGGAGTCTAGATCCAACGTCATGGTGTTGTTACTGGGCTCTTCCAGGCCATGACAGTATGGTTCATAACCCTGATCACCACCGTGGTGACCCATTATGTCATAGCCCGCTCCACTACTCCCCCCTGCTCCACCTCCACCCTGTGCAGCCTTCATGGAATCCATTCCCTCTTGCCCTGTGTGACTTTCATTCATCTCTTCCTGTCCTGGTCCTGCACCTCCAGCACAGCTAGACTTATAGTCCTCTGCACAAAACATGTCTTCCATCCCTGGAAAAAAGGAACGGTCTTCATCCTGAAGAAGGGAGTCCGGGAAGCAGATGGACGTGAGTGGTACAAAGCGGTTACTTTGTTGGTTCTGGTCTGCTTTCTCCACTGGGCTGACGGTGTCAAACTGGTGCTGCTCGGAGCGCTGTTGGTCCAGCTGGCTCTGCTGAGGGGTGAGCTGGGATGAGAGCGGCTGCTGTGGGTCAGGCTGAGGCTGGGAGTGGGCTGAGGCAGACGGTGGGGCTATGTGGTGAGGGTGCGGGGGCTGCTGCTGGGGGTGAGGGTGGTGAGAGTGGGTTTGTTGGTGTTGAGTGCTGGGGTGCTGCTGTTGTTGCTGCTGCGGGTGGTGCTGTGAAAGGTGGTGCATGTGAGGCGGTGTGGATAAGCCGATGTCAGGCTCGGACAGGAAAGAGTGGAGCTCAGAGGCCGAGTGTTGCTGCGAGTGATGGTGGGAGGGGTGCTGCCTCTGCTGCTGCTCCTGCTGTCTGTGGCGCTCACTACTACCTCCACTCCTTCCTCCACTTCCTGCACCACCACGTCGGTCCTCTGCAACAGCTACCTCTGTGCTTGAAGTCTGAGAGAGGGAGCGCTCCAGCATGTCCAAAGAAGACACCACTGACCTTTGTTTAACCTGGCTCTGCTCGTGCTGATGCGAAGGGGGCCCATGGTTATAGTGAGCCGCCGCCACCTCCAAAGCCTGGGACTGGAGCTGAAGCTGGAGCTGGGTGGTTTGGGACTGAGACTGGGCCTGGTGCTTACTTGACCCAAGTGCCCCACCAGCGCTTTCCATGACAGCTTGCTGTTGGCTAATAGAGTGCTGCTGCTGTTGGGGATGCGAGTCCATTTTATGGTGCTGTTGATGCTGAGGGTGGGAGTCCATTTTTGGGTGCTGCTGATGTGGTTGGTGGGAGTCCATCTTGTGATGCTGTTGGTGTTGCCGATGAGAGTCCATCTTGTGGTGCTGCTGTTGATGTTGTTGGTGGGAATCCATCTTATGGTGCTGCTGTTGATGTTGATGGGAATCCATCTTGTGGTGCTGCTGATGAGGCTCCAGTTTGTTGCGAGTGGTGTGGGACAGCACTGACTGGAGCAGGTGTGGCGGCTGACGGGACTGATCGGTGGGAGAGTCCATGAGCGAGGCAGCAGCCTGAGACTGGGAATGCTGTTGCTGGACTTCAGGTGTTTTCCGAGGATACGGGATTTCAGCGCGCTCCTGTGGCTTCTTCTGGAGCTCCATTTGTGTGTGGGACGGTATCTGGGAGTGTGATGTCACATGCTGACTATGTGAAGAGTGTTGAGGAGCAAGGGAGTGCTGACTGTAAGGGTCACCTCGCCCATAGTGAACCACAGAGCCAAGGTTATCATGGTGATGGAGATGGGAGTGCACTTGTTCAGCGCTGGCTCTCCCTCCACTGCTCCTGCTGCTGCCAACAGACCTCTCGTTCCTTTGCTGCTGCTGCTGCTGTTGTTGATGGTGGTGTTGTTGATGTTGTTGCTGCTGTTTCTTTAGTGACATCTCCATCTGATTTTCCAGCCCTGAGATGGACCCTCCAGACCCTGCATTACCAGTAGATGTGGCACTGTGGGTGCGTATGACGCTCTGAGGGTGGTACCTCTCCTCAGAGCTCTTACCCATGTCATAGCTCAGCCCTTTGCCTGAGTCAGTGCTCGGAGGCACTGACTGGGGCTGAGGCTGTGTTTGTTGGGACGTCTGTTGGGGTTGTTGCTGGGGATGGTGGTGAGCAGACTGGGGAGCAGGACTTGCTTGGGCTTGCAGCAGGTGTTGGATCAAGAACTCGTCATCATCATCTACTTCCTCTTGGGATCTCTGAGTGCCCACTCCAAGCATGGATGTGTCCGCCTTTGTTTTTGAGGAGGTGGAATGATAGGGCTGGGGTTGGGAGCTCGGGCCTCTGGTGTCGGGGTAGCCCTGTGGTGAGGCCAGGAAGGTGGGCGAGAGAACTGAGGAGATATATTTATTAGAGCCTGCACCTCCTGGAGATTGTGTTGGGCAGGTGGGCACTGGGGAGTGCAACCCTGGACGGATGATGCCTGAGTTGCCTGATGGAGAGGGGCTAGAGTCAGGAATATGATAAGACCCTCCACCACTACCACCTCCACCTCTCTCATTTGTCATACTATTTCCTGCTCCTGCCCCTGACCCAGAGTTCCCACTTCCTGCACCGCTACTGCTTCCTCCTGCAGATGCTCCACTGCCTGATGAACCACTTGACCTTAAAAGGGCAGGAGAGTGCCCTGGGGCTCCATAGCCTAGTGATGGGCTTCCAGCTCCACCCAGAGAGGATGGAAGTGATCCATAAGCAGAATCAGCTCCATATATATCAGTGGGGTATGACTGGCTTCTCCCTCCTAAGCTCCCATAACCTTTCGCACCTGCACCTGAGCTCAGGTCTTGAGCTTGTGGTGAACTGAAGCCTCCGTACGACTGAGCCAGGTGGGAAGGAGGGGGCTGATTTGGGGAATATGACTGTGTCTGTTGCTGGGGTGGGGTTTGACCAGTAAGAGCAGAGTTGGGGGTCTTCACTGGGGGTACAGGTGAACCATAGCCTGAAAGGCAGGATTTGGGGAGAGACTGGGGGGCTGACGAGGAGGTGGCAGGGGGTTGCTGCTGTGGAGTTGGGGGCGGAGGAGCCGGCTGAGGGGGTGGCTGCTGCCTGGAAGGGGCTGCGCTGGAGCTGGAGGTGGGGATTGAGTTGGATGGATGAGCCCCGGAGGTGGCAGAAGAAGAGGAGGAGGAAGAGGATGTAGAAGAAGCGGAAGGGGGGGTGTGGGGAGTTCTCGAGGATGATGCTGAACTGGCAGAAGAATAGCCACTGCTGGAGCTGCTTTTGGTACCTTTCCCAGCTGAGGAAGAAGACGAAGAGGAGGAGGAGGAGGAATAGGGAGGCTGGATGATTGGCCGATACTGTTCAGTGCGAGAGGTGGGCTTGTGGTCAGATGAGGGGCTCTGGTCGCCTAGTGGGCTGCAGGAAAGGCCTGCATGCCTGTGGTGTGTGGCAATCTGCTGGTACCCCGCCCCTCCACAGCTGAGGTAGTGCTGAAGGGAGTGGGCAGCAGAAGACGAGAGCTGTGACTGAGCTGGCGTCGGCCGCTGGTAGTGCTTAATAACGCTGTCCTGCCGAGGAACAGCCCGTTCCTGAGCCGAATTGGACTGGGACTGGGACTGAGGCTGGGGCTGGGCTGAAGAAAATACTGATGCATTATAAAGCTGGGATGACTGGTCCTGGAGCTGTGATGACAGCAGGTTGAATTGGTGTGACTGCAGGTGCCTGGCAGAGGAGGCCTGGGCTGAAGTGGCACTCGTGGGATCCTGGCTGCCCCGATAGGCAGCTGCTGCAGCACCCTGCGAGGACAGGAGTCTATCAAAACCCAGGCTAGACTGGGAAGGGGCCTTGATGTGTAGCAAGGGGTCATGTGGGGAGAGCAGGCCATTGGATGTGGGACTAAACGTGGGTGTGTCCTGGAGGGAAAGGGAGGCTGTAGGGAAAGAGCGGCTAGAGAAGGATGCTGGATGCTGATAGGCTGAGAGAGCTGAGGAGGAGGGGAAGGAGCCAGAGCCAGGTAGGGCTCCAGAGATGAATAGTTCAGGAGGAGCAGGTGTGTGCATCGCTGTTAGGAAAAGGAAGACATAAAAAAAAAAAATCAGAATTCATCAAGCTATTATTCAAAAAAGGAAACAATAACACAAAAAAGAATATCTTAAAGTTATTATTATGTACAGTAAAATGCTGAAATGTTATATGTAAATGCTCAAACAGCAACACCATTGGGATAATAGTACAGCCAAACACTGGGAGGGTTCTTTAAATGTCATATTGACTGTTGGGCCTGTTTGAATGTCAACACATGAGGGAAGATCTAACACAGCCCCACCTGTCTGCCAGGATGGTGTGCGGAACTGGGACAGAAGGGAGGAGGCAGAGGGTGGAGGCTGGGGACCCCGAGACTCCAGGGCTGAGATCAGATTCATGACGGAGGCATCAGGGGCTGAGGGGCTGGCGTGGTGCAGGCCAGTGTCAAACAGCCCCGACAGACCTTTAGGAAGGAAAGACAGAACCATGACAATTGATTAATTGATAAGAGTATGCAAATATGAACAGCTAATTGCAGAGATGCAAATTAAATCATAATAAATGATCTGGAAAACTGATTTTAAAAAGTATTAATCAAAGTTATTTGGTTGAATTTAAACCTCTGTTGGAATAAAATAAATAATTCAATAAAAAATGTTTCTTAAACTGTATTAGAATAAATGCTGTGACTACAGGCCTTAACATCTAGAGGTTCAACTCAGTTGATCTATAATGTGCACATTTTTCAATGACAATCTACCAGGGCCTGCATGGAGAGACATAATAATTCATTGCCAGGGCCCCTTATGGTTGTGACATGGAAGGTATGACATTTATCTCACCCAAACTCCGTCCAGCTGCTCCCCAAGCCCCGCCTTGGCCAGAGCTCCCTGGGTGGTGATTGGTGGCATAGCCCTGCAGAGGGTGTGGGGTGGCGTAGGCTTGTCGGTGAAGGAGCTCAGACTCAGGGTGGGATGATCTGGAACTCCCATATACAAGACTACAGAGAAAAGGGGAGTGGGGAATTGTCATTAACTTCAAGGTACATCTACATAAACTCAATCTGTTTCTCAAATGTGACTTATGACCCCCCCACCCCCACCCCAAAAAAGAAAAATAATTCTTCGCTTATAAACTCTGACATTCAAGTAAGCTGATCTTTCATTAAGAAGCCACTGCTCATGTCATCATAAGGCTACTCATTTGTTTGTAAAACTTCAACAGTACCTTACATGTGAAAACAAAAATCTCTAATGAGTGTGATGTATATTTAAAGTTAATAGGAAGTAATTGTTTGTAATGAATATCTAATTAGGAGTTCAACTTGTACATTACACCAAAGTTTATGAGTAGATGTAAATCTGTCAAACGACCAATGTGTCATGCAAAAATAATGGGGTGTTAATTTGCAATTATTATAATAAATCGCCAAGACTCAACCTTTAAGTAATGTATTACTGTTTAGTATGAACACGCGTCTGATTCGACGCTGTATGTTTGTCAGTTGCACAACTTTGCTTTACAAACGCTAGATGAAATGCGTGGCTGCCTGGCTGGCCAGATAACATGCTAGCATTTGTGCGGCTGTTAGCACCGCCTAGCAGAAAAGCTATTGTAGAAATGCAAAGGCAAGGCCCAAACTGCAAGACCAGTCTTTAACGTGTAAATAGACCGTGAGTAACGAATGTGCATAATAAGCTTAAGTGCAAAATACAGTTTCCTTAATGTATCCAAAAGTCAAACGTTTCATTTGTCTTCAACCATTGATTATGTTGATGTAGCTAACAGCTGGATGGTGCAAGTCGACGCAAATGCATGCTAAGCTGCATGCAAACACAAGCAACTAGCCAGGTTTGTTTAGCCAAATTTCACTTCCAGTGTGAGCACCGTGACTTTTTAACTCTGATAAGTGAGCCAACTATGGGTCACTTTAACTCTAATATATGTTGCTGAATAAGCAATGATGCTTGCGCGCACAGGCCTCTACTGACTTCCATGCAACATAACGCTAGCTTGCAGGCTAATGTAAAGCTAAAAGACATCTTGCACAGCCCAAGCAATTTTCATCATCTTTTAAATACACATTGCCTTGTTTTTTTATTCCAAAAAAATGCATAGTGCAATTTTAAATGCAGTGGAAATATACCACAATTTAATTATGCACATTAACATAAATCATCCAAATCCCATCGCCAATTATCTGGATCACGCTGGAGCAATAGAAATCTCAATTTTATTTGAGTATGGTACCACCTCCACTTTAAGATTTTTTTCCGTGATTTCCTGACAAGTTTAAGATTTTAAGAATGTTCTATTAAATGCATGTTCCCTTTTATTATGCATCAGTTCTTGTTGATGTCTGTCAGGGGGTTTGCTGTGAGGGGTTTGCTGCGTCTGCACTCTTCGCAGTTGCTATAAATCCAATGAATTTATCTACCAGGGTCTGTGTCCAGGCCTGCACACAGGGAACAATAATTCCTATGGATGCTCCAGACATACCCCCACCTCCACCCCGCCAGGTCCACCTAAAACCCACGTCTGTCAATCACATTCATTTCTTATCCTCAACCTTTCCTTTCTCCACCCCGCCCACCCCCACGACACGCACACTGCTCCATTCCTGTTTATAATATTATTACTATGCAACTGTTTGGATGACAATGCACTGCACATAATGGCAAAGCATAGGGCAGTATATATGAACCCAATGCCGACAATTTGTTTACATGGGCCACACCGTGCCCTGCAAAGTACCAGTGATGCATGCACATTGTCTGAATCCAATGCATACCTTGCTTTTGCCGATCTCTCGTAACTCCATCCTGCTCCTGCGCCCAAATCACCGAATCCTGTTCCCGGGTAATTTCTATCCATTTATGTGGTGTACAATGTGTGCGATGAGGACGAAAGCAACGAGAACGTCGCAGAGCAGATTACGGAAAAAAATCCAGTCTTTCCCGTTCTCGGTTTCAGGCTATTTTCCCCGGTTTCATAAGCAAGTCCTCAGGAGTGGAAAACAGCATATTGAAAGAGAAATGGAGGGGAGGAGGAGAAAGCTGGACGAAAAAAGAGGGGGGTCTACGGGGTTATAATCCAACCACCTCCAAAAAAGCCAGTCTTTCTCCTTTTCCTGCGCCTTTCACATTTATCATTTCCACGAATGCAGATTTAGTCCAAAATCAGTCATGGTCATGATGGAGATGCCGCGGGTTTGGCCGGTGATTGACGAATTGCTGATAAACATTTGATTTGAATGCGTCCTTTTTCACCGTCTCTCCTCCCCTTTCTTTAGGCTAGTCTTTGCTACGATGCTAGCACCAGAAAAGATTGCAATCGATGGGCCACGTTGGTAGCAATCGCTCCCCATAGACAAGGAAAGAAATCCCCAATTTCAAAATCCTTTTTTTCTTTGAATGCAAATCGTTCCCACCCCCCTCCGGAGCAGAGCTGTGGGCTAGCAGCAGATGCTAGCTGTCAGTAACGTCGCATCAAAATAAAACAGGGCTGCCTTTATTTCCCCAAATGCTCGCTCCTCTGATTTCTGCTTTATTTGGCCGCTCAAGTAAAAGCGACGACGAATTTTCCCGCAACGAGTAAAACACAACCAGGCGACGAAGAAACATAAATACCGAACGAGGAAGTGTAAAGAAAACAGGCCGCGTTTTAATATTTTTTACTCATTTTCCTCCGGAGACGCCATTTTTGAAGGCGGCTGGCCGCTGTCCGTCCTCCCTCTCCCCCTCTCTGTCTCACCGCTGAAGCTCACTCAATGTCTGCGGTGACCTCCATTCACCGGCCCTCAGTCTTCCTACCAGTCCTGCACGCTTTTCCAGATTTCATCTTACCGAGACGCTATTTTTTTTAATGTACACTACATTTTACACGAACAAAAATAGTCAGCTGTTTGTCCTGGACGCTGCGATTGGCTGAGACCCATTCGGGTGCAAAAATATTTCCAGTGATAACCAGATTTATATAGGCCTTCAGCAGTCGCTTTGCAAATTCACATCCGAATTGTGCAGCCTGTTTGAGAGACAGTGGCACTTCCTGCCTCCAGTCAGATGCTTAACTGGGCTGCATTTTGCCTGTAATCACCGGCATGCAAATAATGGGTGTTCTCTTCCTTGCATTTGCCACATTTTCAAAATGTCCAAAGACCTGTTATTGGCCTTTCTTGTGCTAATTTTATCATTTGGAGAACCTGTCTGTGAGACCACATGTGTACTTGATTTGTACGCCAGCAGATGGCACACTGGATTTTATGGTCATTATAATGGAGGAGGAATCACTTGGAGCTGAGACAGATAGATGATTTTGCTCATATTTCATGTTTGGCCAGGGGTTTCTGAGACATTGTGACAAGCATTACCATCATATTAACCTGTTACAATCTCCAGTTCCTCCACCCATTAACCAAGATCATATTTAAACGGTATGACAAAACGTGTACACGCATCTAAATTGGTTAATATTCCTGAATGTAGATGTGATCTCTTTTGTTTACAGGTAACAATGATCGTCATGATGCAAACTCACTGTCTGCCCATTTGTCCAGAAATTCATTGTGTGTACAGTATGAGGGTTTGTTGCCCTCTGGTGGCCACATACTGCAACAAAAATACTGTAACACATATATATGTGTATATTTACTCCATCTCAACTTGTGCAACTTGTGCAATGCTTTGTGTGCCGAACATGGGAGACAAAAAATCCCCTACATTTTATAATATATTAGTCAATTAATTGTGTTTTCACTTTTTCCTTTCATTATGAATTGGTTGTTATTCTAACGAATAATGTGATACAATGGCATATTTTAAAACACACTTATTAGACAGGAATAACCCTAACCCTAATAAAATAACATGTTGTCATAATTTAGATTTTGATTTTATTTTATTACATTCTATGGTATAGATTATTTGTAATGTAGCTTATAAAAATTTAGCTTCACATTATCATCCTTTATGCATTGTCTAAAGAAGGAGCTGAAGCTAGGTTTATTATACTTTGGCAAATATTTTACATCATGTTGCATGCATGTAAATAAATTATGTGATACAGTAAAGAAAGTATGTCAAAAGAAACCTTTGATTCCAGGCACAAACATTACTCATCATTAAGTTAACCACACAATGTGTTTCATAAAGATGAGTCAAAAGTTCAAAATAAGAACAAATGTGTTCCTGTCGGGATTAACCTCACTAATGCACATGTCCCTTTATTTATTTATCTCTCAAAGCTTTAGCATTCTGGGCTATTTTTAGGACAACACTTGAATAATTTCTAGTGGCATGCTAATTTGATTTTATTGGTGAAACAAATGCTACACCTCTCAACCTCTTGAGCCAACAAAGCTGTGCAAAACAAAGTCAGGCTTTCCAGTCTCTTTTCAGGAAAAGGCCCTTCCCTGTGGTGAGTATTTTAGATGCATTATAAGGTCTTTGTAATGCATAGCACATGCCTCAAAAGGTCAGTTATCTGCATATTCATTGGAGAGATTGTAAAACAAAGGACAGGAATGTATGCATTCTAGAAAATACGTTAATGTTATAGGTTGATGGGGAGGAATATCACAGCCCAAAGTATACTTTCTTTTGAGTTCATCAGACACTATCCCTGCCCTGCCTCCTCCCCCTCCCTCCAATACTGTCTGTCCCTCCATCTCTGTAACTAATCTGTAAGCATACGTGACTGCAGATCCTGAACCACGCAACTCCAGCTCCTCTCTGTCACAATGCCTGACTCTAATGAAGCTATTCCAGCACCGTGCCAGGTGATCAAAGACGATGTTGATAAATGGTGAGTTCTGACAGGAATGATGTTCAATTACAGATGCTGACATTTGATACATAACGTGTTTTTTCACCGGTCTGTATGCCAGTCTTTGGTGAGTGTAAGTGCCAGTAATGAATGTCTTTGTATAACTTTTTGACCTCAAGGAGGATTCATTAACTGTGTTTGGGTTCTGACTAAATACTGTTCACTTTTCATTACATCCATGTTGCCATTCAGTCATTATGTATTGACTTCTATGCAGGACATCCAATGTATTCATATTAACTTCTCTCCCCGGCTCAACTTGTCAGAGTGCCCATGGGGTGATCATTAAGACTAATTAGAGATCATGTAGAATACTTGCTCACAACTCTCAGTGAATCCACTCTACATCACAGGAGTGTAATGACATTTACACGGCATCTTAACTGTGACATAAATGTCTTGAGAAGCATAAATAGACCCCAGGTTTAAAATAGTCTTTTACACATATGACCTACCGCACACATTCCAGGCTGTTGGTTCGTGTTACACGAAGAAGCGGCATTTGGTGTGTGTGTCCACGTGCAGCTGTGATTAGTGTTAGTGGTGAACAGACTGTGCAATCTTCTTCCTAACAAATGCAGATAAAAGCCGCATTGGGGAGTTGAAATACTTTATTATCCGCCTATACTGGAATAGTAATCCATTTGAGCCACAAGTAGATTAAATTTAGAAACACAGTTTCAGATGACCTCATGTGCTTATTTATTTAAAATGTTTCCATATTTATGTCATGCATTTTGCAATATTATTACTGAAACCACATTATAAGCCATAGAGGATAAACCAGCTTCATGTTTTGAGAGTGGTAAGAGTTTTTGGGGGGTAAATCCAGCTTTGTGTTTCAGTGTCAAAGAGAAGGGAGCAGATGCCTGTAAAGATCTGATAGATGCCTTCCAGGCCTGTATAAAGACCCTGTCTGAGGCATCATGATACACAAGGAAGTAAGTTATTAAAATGTAAGTCTACACAAGTGACTGCAAATTCTCATTGATGTTTTTTCTGAATTAAGAAAAAAAAAAGCTAAAAAACTTCAAAGCTTTAATAGGAGAGTGATGGTAATGCTAATCAAGAATATTTTACTTTAGAATTAGACTTAAGTTGTAAAAAAAATTAAACTAGAAAATCAAAATAATTATATGCTACAATTAGAGCCCAACATATATTATCAGCTGCTAATTTGATTTTTTAACACAATATATAATGCAGGTTTGGTGGGATTTACAAATGATGTTAACTGTTAGCCTATAAATGTCACATATATGATATTTAATATAGTAACATTTCCAGTCTTATTTGTTTTTTAATCCCAGTTTCTCTTTATCCAAGCCCTCCACTTTCCCAGCATTCCAACCTTGCTTGTTGCACGGGACCGAACCATCAGAAAAACTGAAGAGGGGTTTCATGACACTGAGCTTCTGATCCTGTGA
>JAOWBC010000617.1:10729997-10743253 GCA_028566105.1 Hypoplectrus providencianus
TGTGTGTGTGTGTGTGTGTGTGTGTGTGTGTGTGTGTGTGTGTGTGCTGCTCCCAGGGGTGGTCGTAATGAGCCGTGTCCTGAGCAGCCTCCTCCCAGGCGAGTGTGTGTGAGGCGAATCTTGTCCCTGACTGAGCTGGACCCAGATGTGTTGGACAGCATGCACTCGCTGGGATGTTTCCGAGACCGAGGCAAGCTCACACGTGATTTGCAGTGTGAAGAGTAAGTATCTTTTTACTCTTACCCTGACTGTGTAGAAACACTTTGACATAATGTATTGCAATATGCAATAAACACGAAATCCAGTTATGACTTATGAGGCTATAATACAAACTGAATGAACAAACTGCGATACATTGAAAGGTTACACCATTTACACACATGGAATGGCAAAAAAATACATATATATTGTAAACAAGAACAATACAGTGACAAAATAGCACACAAAACATATTAACATATCACACCACAACTCAATATATTTGCACAAATGTAGTGTTTATTTCAGGACTAATTGCATCAAGAGTAAATCTAACTTTGGTCACTCAGTCATGTACTTAATGAGTTTCAGCATGTAACTTTTATTGACTCCTGTGTATTGTGGAAAGACGTTTTGACTGCTGTCTTAAAGCGGAGAGGGGATATGGTTTCCTTTCCATCATGCCATGTGAAACTACTGTTTTGAGTAAGTTTGACTGGCTCGCCATCGGGTTAAAGCATGCAAGATGGCGGATAGACTGAGGCTGTGTGTTCTTGCCTCACAAAAATCAAAGTCATGGTGCAGTCAGGTGCTCCTTGTCACAACAAAGCGATATTGAGGGCTTCAAATGATGCAGTGCTAAAATAAGTCTGTGTTTTGTTGTCGTGACGTATTCAGTCGAGGAATGCAGCCTTTGAAAGATCCAGTTCATGAAAACAACTTAGTATGGAACATGGTGACTCCTAAAACTGTCAGTAGCTGTAACCTTTGCTCATGTGAACAAATTACAGATGTCATTACTCAAACCTGCACCCTTTTAGGTGTTAATTTCTTACAACCTCATCTTGTTGTCTACAGACTGAACAGAAAACTGATATAGTATTTTATTAAATAGGGACATTCAGATTTTATATAATTTGCTGTTTATTTCCATACCGTAGTCTGTCTCGGATATGTTTTTTATATTGTTTGTTTTAACTATTTGCTGTCTTGTTTCAAGTCTGTTGGTTATAATTTCTGTGATCTTTTCATGTTGCTATCTTGACCAAGTTATTGATTCCATTGGGAAATATACTGGTAGATAAAGAAGGATTAAGTTTTTTTGCCACATGTCTGGTTCCCAGGTCACCTGCCACATCCATCAGCAGGGTAACCTACTCCAGTCACATATTGCTCCTATCAACATTCTTTCTAGATTTCAATATTAAGTGTCTTTCATATTCTTTGTCTCAGGGAAAACCAGGAGAAGATGATATATTACCTGCTGCTGGACAGGAAAGAGCGCTACCCCAGTTATGAGGATGAGGACTTGCCTCCGCGCAATGACGTAGGTCAGTCATTAGGGGGCAGGAGGGATCCACTCAAGGGAGGCAGCTCATCCTTAATTTCCATCAAGGGATTGTACTCAGTCTTTGAGTCTGTTGTCAAACACAGGTATCCATTGACTCTGCTAAATATTTGTGATAATCTTGGATAATGTTATGATTTGTTTTGCACCTCTTGCCTTGGACTTATTTACTGTGATCTCAACTATTTGCAATAAAACATGAAGCAATATGAAAGACAGACTGGAATTTGTGCCCTCTTGGCATCTAGTTTTGTCTTTGAAAATAAAATAAAAATTTTCCCAGAACAAGTGATTGTCTTTTACAATTTCAAACAAGACTTTGAAGGACATCTGCAAGGTTTTTCTTTGGGACAAAACTGTTAGAAGGCAGCTATTGTGTCTGTGCAAGTGAAACTAAGTATAACACAGTCACAGATGGTGTACCAAGCCAGAGGCCTTTGGAAAAAATCATACATTTTAGGACTGCAAAAGAGAAAATAAATGCGTAGCGAGAGAGTGACAACAGGGAATGAGATGATGGAGACAGCCACATCTCGTACAAACAGGAAGCAATAAGGTGTATTAGAAATGCTCTTATTTTGAGAAGCAATACCACTTTTAAGAAGCAAAATGCTGTGCAGTTGCATAGCATGTTCTGTAATTGTATTAAAACCTTATTGATGTTTTAAGGCTTATTGATGTTGAGAAATCCTGTCATACCTTTACGATGCTGTCCTGCAGCAGATCCTCCTAGAAAGCGCGTTGACTCTCCAATGTTGACTCGCCACGGCCGCTGTCGCCCTGAGAGGAAAAGCCTGGAGGTGCTGAGTGTTACTGAACAGGGGTCACCTACTCCGCCTCGCAGGGCCCTGGACACAGCTGCACACAGCCAGAGGTACAGCATATTTATGCTTACAAGCACACACTGTATTTTTGCATGAGGAATGCACTCAGTTGCACACAGTTCCCTGTTGGTTACACTTACAATCTTTTGACCTGTGGACTCTTTGCCAGGTCTCGCTCAGTCAGTGGAGCATCGACTGGTCTCTCCTCCAGCCCTCTCAGCAGTCCCAGGGTAAGGGCCTTTTGGCCAACTATTAACAAACTTTGCATATATAATGGCTGCTTCGATTACCTGCACTACCTTTGAACAGGATGCAAGCATGCATTATAAAGTCCTGAATTTCTTTAATTAATTTGTATTAACTCCCCCCTGTAACATAGTATAGTCAAAGTATAGGCTCATAGAAAATATAATATATGGGCATCTAAGTATTGTTTTAAAACAGAATTTAAAAAAAATGTTGAACCTTGCCTTTAAAACGAATGTTTTATTTGTGTGCTCAACCTGGGACTCATGATTATAAGTGTTGGGTGATTACAGAACTGATAGCCAGTCTTAGTTTGGGATTTAAGTATGGGACTGGGCAGTGATTTAGTATTATTAGAACACTTTTTTGTTAGAATATCTCCATGTCAACACATTTGGGCATGGTTTTTACAGTTGAATGGTAGATAACTTGAATTTGATCCATATCTGTCCAATAATTTGATCTTTTATACTGTGAAATGTATTGTTTAATCATAAACAGTATTAGACTCAATTGTATGAGCATGCCTTTTACCTTTTATGTGTGAATGTTTTACTAGTTATATTGTAAACTATCAATACCAGTATGCTCTGGTAACTTATTTTTTTGCCTGTTTTGCTAACCTCAACATTAAACTGCTTACAAAAAACAACCACACTTCACAACCCCTAAAAATATCCATTTATCAAGCTCCTCAGTCATTATTACACATCACCACTACACCAGTTCCTCAGATTAAATCTCACCCAACAGGAGGTTTGTGTGGCTTTTTTCTGCTGTCTTCATGTCACTTCTCTTCCTCACCATGCATGAACTAGTTGTAACACATTTAAATAACATTATTTATTTTGGTCAATGGGTTGATTTGCTTTCCTGTTTGGCTAAACTGTATAAAACAGCCCATAGATTATTAGTTAATTAACTTTAAATACACCTTCACTGCCACTGTCCTTTGTCACTGCATTTTTAACCCTGTCACTAAACCTTCACTTGCACTAGGTGCAAATTGTACAAGACACTGAAAGGCCAAAACAAAGGCTTGTATAGTCAGTGCTAGTATTATTACACTTGACACTTTCACTGCTCACAAGATGCACTCTTTTGTCATGAAGCATGATATTCATTTCCATCCTTTCTCCATGTTCCATCCCCTCTCTTTCTTGTTTTCCATCTCCCTCACCCCACAAACCCACTCCCCAGTCCTATCAAAGCCCCGTCTTCACTTTCAGCCAATCAGACGTCACCTCTGCCACCGCTACCCCTCTCACAAAGGAGCCCAAACAGGGAAACGCCACAACTCCTCGCTCAGCACGGGCTCATGACAAGCCCAAAGCTTCCCCCAACCCAAAGACCCAGACCCTGCCCACCAAGGGGCCAGCAGACCGACCCCATCTGCAGCCCATCAAGTCCCTGCCTCTGCACAACCCATCCTCCCGCTCACCCTCCCCTTCTCCGCTCCTGTCACCCATCCCTCGTTTCTTCTTCCCCTCGTCCTCTGTCCTAAAGTCAGTGACTAAGAGCTTCTACCCAAACTCTGCCCACTCTGTGCCGCAGGTTACTCCCCAGGGCTCTCCGTTGCCCACACCCTTGGGCACCCCTGTCCACCACCCTCACCACCCCTCCTCTACCCCGCCCTCCTCTTCCTCGTCCTCGTCCTCCTCGCGGGCGGAGGGAGGGGGAGGGGTAGGCTCGCTGTCGCTGACCCCGCCCTCCAGCCCAGGAGGGGGCAGCGGCATGGCGGCCAGCAGCTCTGCCCACTGGAGGACTCGTCTCAATTCTTTCAAGAACAACCTGCTGGGTTCACCACGTTTCCATCGCCGTAAACTGCAAGGTGAGTTTACACTCGTATTATGTTTTTACAGATGCAACACAATCTACAAAAGTTTTAAGTAGGTGATTTCAAAAAGTTGACTTTTGTCAATAGATTATATCTCAACTAACTAACAGTGCAAACTTTAGGCAACTCTGTTTTCAGTTGGTCTGTCCACAAAACTGTCCCAGCCCTCTAGCTATGGTTTTGCCCCAGGATGTGGAGCTTAAACATGGTAATTAGGTGTGTTATGTGAGAAGGTATGCATGTTGATGGGCCTATAAAAAAGGCAAATAACTTTTTAACAGACTCATATATCATTGCCAAATTATCTTTTTGACATTGATTCTCATGAAATGTATTATTGAACTCAGCAGGGAGTTCCTCCTTCATTGCCACACACCTATGCTTTAGCCTATGCAGGTTCTCTTTAAAGTGGACCGGGATGGCATCCTGGTTGTTTCTGCACACAGATGGTCACAGTTATTGTCAATTTACACTTGTTTTCCTGCAACCTCAGGTTCAAGATATAATATTGTACACAAATTTAATTTAATTCTGACATGTCTCTTTTAGTTCCTACATCAGAAGACATGTCCAGTCTAACACCAGAATCCAGCCCTGAGTAAGTCACACTCCTTGAGATAAACTGAAGTTCACTCTGTAAAGCTTTGTGTCTGTGCTTCTGGATGTTTTGAGGTTTTCTGTGGTTCAGTGTACTTGCTCCTACTGGATATTTCTTGTCTGGCTACCAGGTTGGCTAAAAAGTCGTGGTTTGGGAACTTCATCGGCTTGGAGAAAGAGGAACAGATCTTTGTGGTGATAAGAGACAAACCACTGAGTTCAGTCAAAGCTGACATTGTCCATGCCTTCCTGTCTGTGAGTATCCGATGTGGTCTGTCTTTCATGCCTCTCACTGTCAACCGCTTGTTTGTAAAAAAAAAAGCATGGCTCTCACTGGAAAAGGATTTCACACGCACTCTCTGACTGAACTCACTTCATTTCTTTCATTATTTCAGTTTTCTTTTAATTTCAATCTTGTTCACTCGTGGCACGTTAACGGATCACTTTGCTTTCACCAATGGCTCACTCTTTCTCTCTTCTCCTCACCCTCACCCTTTGTCTCCCTATACTCACGTTGGCCCCCGTACCTCTCCCGCCTCGTAAGTCTGTCGGTCTCTCTGCTTCTTCTCTTTCTCCCCACCACACAGATCCCGTCACTCAGTCACAGCGTTCTCTCCCAGACCAGCTTTCGGGCCGAGTACAAGTCCTCCGGCGGCCCCTCCGTCTTCCAGAAGCCCGTCAAGTTCCAGGTGGACATTGCTTTCTCCGAAGGCGAGAGGGAGCGAGACAGGGAGAGGACGGAGAGAGAGGGGAGGAGGGAGACAGGAATCTACAGCGTGACGTTCACCCTCATTTCAGGTAAGTGAAGCGGACATTTAGCCTTTGAAATTGCAAATTGGGTTAAACTTCATTAAACAATAGGAACTTGTTTTGGTTGTACCTACTTAAATAAAGTTTAACATTTTGGAAAGGACACTTTATTACTTTCTAGTGGCAAATTTCATGAGAAAATCAATACTGAAGGGTGAATAACATTACCATTGGACAAAGCCAGGCTAATGGTTTCACCTTTCTTCTAGTATTTATTCAAAGCTAACAGGCTGCTAACTATTGCCGTATATGTCATAGAAGATACAAGAGTTGTATGATTTTTTTACTTTATCAAATCTACTACCCAATGGTTTAGATTCGGCAAAATGTGACTTGAAAATAGAATAGTTATGGTTTTGTCATGAATTTCCACTGGTACATCTCCAGGTCCGAGTCGCAGGTTCAGACGAGTGGTGGAAACGATTCAAGCCCAGCTTCTCAGCTCCCATGATCAACCCATGGTGCAAGCCCTATCTGGTGAGACTGCTTGCACACATTTGTGCACGCACAGAGAAATACCCCATCTTCAATTTTGTGTTCTGAATTCTTTCTTTCCTTTAACTGATAGTATTTTTTCAGTTTTATCAGAGGAGTATGGTATTGTCTGCAGCAAAGTCTTATCAATATGACCATATTCATATTTAAACCTTTTTTCTAGTTTCTTCCTAGCTTTCCTGCAGGGGTGTGTGTGGAATCAGCATTGATTACTAATGCTCTCTGCTTCATGTTGTGTAATTCAGGCTAAAGACTTGGTTGTTATCTGTTCAATCAATACTCTGTTATTGAAAACTCTAAGAATGTCCTTGACATGTTGTAGGCTCTCATCACCTGCAGCGGCTGAAACTGAGGGAGAACGGTAGTTGCAGCCTCTGACTATTTGTCAATTGAACAACTGACTTTTAAGACCTTTACACACCAGGGCGTGTCAAATAAATGACAAAAAACTTGCTTTATACAAATATGTCCAATCAAAACTCTCTATATCAGGTGCGACACACTTATTCAGTAAAGGTTCACATAGATTTTTGCAGTTAAAATAAAAATATTGACTTGAAGTTTTTAAAATCCTGGCGTGCAAAGGGCTTTAGGCATTTTCTTTTTAAATTACACCTGCATTTGTTTATTTCTTGCCCTTCTTTACGCATAGACACAATGGTGTGTATACGTCGGGAGTGACTTTCCTGTTCTCTTCTCCTGATCCCTTCCCAGATGAGAAGAACGGCCGGCCCCATGGGACCCCCACCCGCCAAAACTCGAGGCGCTCCGAGGGTGGGGGCGACAGGTGTGAGTGGGGAGACCGAGCAGATGGAGGAGGCATAGGCGGTAGCGGGGGAGTCCTCCAGCGCAGAGGCTCGGCAAAAGAGAGAACCCGACTGCTGTCCTCCAACGGAACCCAATCCCAACCATAGGATAGAAAGAGAGACCACGCAGCAGGATGCCTGAACTACACCGGAAAGAAGACAGTGTAACTTCATCTCCAAGTATCCCTGCAAGCCATGAGCTACTCCTATTCTTCCTTGACTAAGTTATTGAAGGTGTTTGACCATAGCAAGGATCAAGCCTTTTTCCCTTCATGTTTTTTTCTCCCCAACTCGACATTTTTTGGATCTTCTGGATCACCAGGATTCCTTCCCTCAAATGAGAAGGAAGAGTTAAGGAATCACCCTTTAATGAAAAAAATAATAATATGTGAATGAGCAGTTTGGTATCCATCATAGATACAGCTTCACAGATCAAACTAGGAATTTTGAAGTGCTAATGTGCATGCCAGTTAGCAAATCAGCCTGCTAAAGGATGCTGAAATGATCAGATAGGCTAGTCTACCATATCATTGTAATACAGTATCTGACGCCAAAAAGAAATAACTCTTGGTTCTCAAGATTACTCTTAAAAATTAACCAGTGCGCTCATATCATTATCCAGCAACTTGCAATTACCAGTCCATACTGAAAGAAATATAGATGTATCTCAGCAGATGAACCCTAAGAGTTAGCAACCTGCTCCCACTTCAGAGTGTGGTAAATAAAAAGGTCCTGATTTTCTCAGGAGAAACTACATCCTGGAACTCCAGCAGTGTCTTCTCCTGAGGTAAAGAAAACCAACAAAGTAAGCTAAAGTAAGTGAATGTGAAAAAAATATTTTTTTATTTAGTTTTATTTATTGTTTACATTTTTCTTTTGAGGATGTCAGTAGCACAGTGATAGCAGTAAAGACAGTGACCACGGTGTCGGAGAGGGGAAGCTGACCAGTTGCTTTTTAGAAGGCATTAAAGTTAAATGTTTTGATTCTTTTTGTATTTTCTTTTTACTCAGAGACAATATGAAGCAATGCATCTAAGATTTTTTGCGTTGGACCCCTGTTGCTCTGAAGAAAAGTATTTTTGATTTGAACAGAAATATGAACATTACTATATGAAGAAAAAACACTATGCGTGAATAGTTCCATGAACCTCATCACAGCTGTTTATGCCCAGATTGAATGAGAAGAGCATTCCTGACCTGTGGATCAAACAGAAGCCACCTTTCTCGTCGAGCTTGTCTCCTGTTGCCATAGTATTCATGTACTGACTTGGAACAAAACAAAACAACTAAAGAAGAAAACACACAATGGAAATTCATCAATGGACATTTTCATAATGCCGTAATATAATGGCTTGCGATGTCAATTCCTTGTTGAGCAGGACTTCATAATGGGAAGCAAGCAAAGAGTCTCCTAACCCCCATGTTCCTCACTTCAGTGTTCACCAACGAGCCAAGTAGTCCATCACTGCACCCACGCTCATCACCAGAGAGTCGCACCATTCTGCAAGCAGACGTAGCAACTCGGACAGTCATGTATTACTCCAGCACTCTATCAGACTAGTCGATGTTTTTCACCAGTCTTCCATACAGCACAATATGCAACAAAAGGGCAGAATGTTTTCAGAGAGATACACAGTACTACAGTTCTGTTCATTTTCATGTTTTTTTTTTAAAATTGTCCACTTACTTATCCATCTATTTATTATTTATTTATATTTATTTATTTATTTGGTCATGTGGTTGTTTGTGTCATGTGTTTGTTTACAAAATATATTTTATGCCAACAAAAATATATCAAGAGCTAATTTAAGAAATTTCTTATTACCACTTTTTTTTAAGCGCTTCTTTACAAAAGGAATGACTTTGAAAGCTCTCATTTTCCTTGTCCAATGTTTATATTTCACATCTCTTTTGTCACGCTTATCTCTGGTAAAGTGTGTGTGAGATGGGTGGACGACGGCTGAGTGAGAGTGAGCTGAAAACTTTGCAGCAGATGCATTTTGAGCTGATCATGTACGAAGATTTCGACTGACCCAGGAATATTTACATTAACTAACATGGCAAAACCCTAACAGACGCATAATTTCTCTCACACACATTACAATGCTTGCTTATTGGCTTCATCTCTTGCTTTTATGCCTTGTCCCTTTGACCTGTCTGTCCGCCTCTTCACCTGTTGTGTAGCCATCACCACGAGATACTGTACAAAGTTGTTTGCCTCACTGTCCGTACACACACTCTTTGATTGCTCACCATCACCAGTTTCATCTTTCTCATCACCACGTCACATTCACTTTCATTGACCCAACTCTGGCTAAGATTGTAAACTATTCTCCATTCATAAGGGTCAGTAGAATAAGGTGTTTAAAAAAAAGAAATGTCTGTATCATAATTTAAATATAAAAAGTGCACTATTATAACTATTGCCTGTGATAAAAAGAACAATTATGGTTGAATTGATGGTCAAAATAAAGAGAGATCCACCTTATTGTTATGGTTACAATAATAAACCCTAAATTCATGTGTGTGTCTATTTAGTTTCTGGGTCAAAATGGTGTTGATTTCATGTCAGTGTTTCTTTTACGTTGCACGAATGCTGAAAAAATTAAAGCGCATGAGATTACTCCTAAAAACAATACAAAATACTATTATAATGATAATACAACCTAAACAGTTAATAGTTCAATTTTGGCTGAATTTTTTTTATTAAAAAAAGGCACTTTGATATCCTGTTATTAACACTGAATATTTTTATTTATTTTCTTGCTTTGTTATGGCTTACCATCTGCCTAAACTCACAATTTGAGTAAAATTAGTTGAACAAATAAACAAAAAAAAAGTTACAGATTAATTTAAATGATAGTTGAGTTAGTTTTTTCAAATGTTTTCAATTATAATTATAATAATTAATTCTGATTATTTTTGTTTTAAATGTTGCATTTATGGATAGAGAGTTTAAATCATGAGGAGGTTGAATAAACGAAATTGTTAGCCAAGACTTCTGTCATCACAGTAAATAAATTTTTATAGAAGTTAGATTTTTACATATTCTAACCGTCAACCGTTGACCTATGTTGACATAGGCTTCTCTCCGCCCCCTGAACGTAGCAGCTCAGGCATCCCTCCACTCACCGCTACTACGTGATTGCGACATTTCCGACAGTCCTTGAAGGCAGCAACAGCCCCATCCAGGAGAGCATCTGTAGTTCAGTTGTTCAGTGGAGGAGAGGGCCGACACCACAGCAACAGACACCGGGCGCTGGATCGTGGTCAGAAGTTATCAGTGGTTTTCCTCCCACACAGGATCCTCGAAATTTCGTGACCAACAACAGGTATGCTAACTGGGCTGCTGCTGTGTCGTAGTTCGTTGCATTGAAGACACAAACAGTCGCAGAAGATGCCCCATCAGCATCCGTTATTGTCGAGCTAACTACATAATAATAGGCTGGACGCTCGGCTAGCCAACACTAGCCGCTGCTAACGTTTATATTCAAACCCACTCTGGGTAAAAGGTCAGCTAGCGTTAACGGGCATCAATTAGCTTCACATATTTTTTAGCATAATGGCTAATATTAGAGTGGAGCTTAATGATATAACAGTTTAACCAGGTTGATGGCGAAATACATAAAGATAATAAATATTATTGCCAAATCACATTTTTACCAGTGTTCACGACCAAAAAATGTTTTAATACGCTGTAACAGCAAGCTACCTATAAGAACCCCATTCTGTACTCCAGTTGGCTTTAATTTTAAAAGTTGTCCGACCACTTACACCGGTCAGACCGGTTAAAGCGGCTTAACAATTCTGGAAATGTCTAGAATCTGCTTATCTATCTAGATATCAATCTTCAAGCTCATACTTTGCATTCCTCAACTGACGGACATTAACTTCAACGCTCTATAAAAAGAAAGTTATAGGGTACACCCATCAGATCATAACGTATCAAAAATGCTTTGGGGTTTTTTTTTAAAGAATTTTTTAGTAGTCGACTAAAAAAGGTTTTTGAATTGCACTTGGTGATATATTAGAGATTGTTGTGTTTATTTGCCTCTGATTAAAAAAAAATAGAAATAATAATTATCATAACAAAACGTTACACAATAATTGCTGAAGGAATTTAAATAATAATCTGCCATAATTATTATTTTGTTAATGTTACAATGTCATTCAGCAAAGTCTAAAAATCTAAATTGATACACATTTGATGCATCATAAGCAAAGATCAAGTCACAAGGCAACATATCATGATTTAGTGCCTAGGTTTAGAGTTTGAGTTCAAAAGCATGTAGCTGCTATCATGCAGTGCAGATAGTGCCTTTTTTTCCTTCATCCAAGTTCATTATATCATTTATATTCATACATGTAGATTGTGTGTGTTTAACATAGTTTTCCAACATAGTTTCCCACTCCATCAATGTAGATTATATATGTTTTACATGATTATTCCAATTTAAAGTAAAGAGAAAACATTGAGAAGGGGCTGTAAACACTAAAAACACTTCTTCCCATTCTGAAAAACTCTGTATCAGACCTCCATCCGACTAACATCACTACTCAAACTAAGTTGACTGGTGAAATATTGGTAGACTCTGCAGCTTCCAATCTGCAGCCCGCTGTGATAGTGTCAATGTGTGGTCTATTTTCTCTGACAGAGGAAATATCAATAAGATTTCAGACTCAGATGAGTCTTTTTTGCGCCAAAATCAGAGACTAGCAGATCTATTGAAGTAGCAGGTGTAGTAGAACATCTTAATGACAAATCTTCTCAGAACTGTAGGTTTCAGGGTTATTTAACGACATTTGATTGGCTTTTCAAAGTAGTGATGTACATAAACTGGTTTTCCAAGAGCACATGTGAATCTCAATATCTGTGAAATGCTATAACAAATAATGAATCTTCTCTCTGAGTTTAGTCATTAGCCAATAGATGCTAATTACCTATAAAAAAGCAATAATTGGCTATTTATTCAGTCTACCACCAATAGTTTTGTTAGAGCTCCAGAGAAAAGTGCTGAACAAGTCACTTTAGATAATGAGGTATGCTGGTAACCATAACCTACCTGATGCCTTTCAGTACTGTAACAAGGAGGCCTTAATACTTTTGAGTAAACATATAATATCAGATTTCTGTGAAGACGAATAAGTGCCAGGTGAAGAGTCAAACGCAGTTAAACATTTCTTTATTCCTTATCAGACAGACTGGCAGGTAAGAGTTACTAAGATAAGCTATACATACGTCAGTGGTCTGTGAGGTTCAAGTCACTCTTTACTTTTTAGTTATTTACTTTTCAATGGAACAAGTTTATCTTGAAGGGCAAATAAAAACAAACATGCTTATCAAAAAAGAAGCCTATGACCACATATTTAAACAACTAATTTATATTTACATGTGAGTTTTTTCAGTATTTAAACCCCTCAGGGGGTTTACCTTTTACCTAGTTTGCATGTTCTGGCTTTGCCTCCCACTGTCCTCTTTCTGCTGTGTTTCGCCCTACTGTTAATGGTGATCCCTGAGCTCTGGCAGTTTTGCAAAAATTCCGATTCAGATTAATGTTATTTAGGCGTTGTTTTGTCCTCATATCAAGAAATAAAAAACACGGTTATGTCAGTTCTTCATAAAACCATTTTTGTTATTTTAAAAACCTCTGAACTGCAAAATGTATGCACAGCCTATCCTATGTAGTCCCTTCCCCTTTATGAATTACTCTATTTAATTGCACCATATGTGTAGCCTAATCAGAAATATCATTGTTAAGCTGTATCATTGTCTGGCTGTCTTTTTTTATAACACAGCTGAAGACATGAGCTCTGAGTAAATTGGGAATTAAAGTTGCAGAGATACTGAGGATTACTGCACTCTCGTTGCTAATTAAGCTCTCAAAATGTTTATTACAGTGAAATGGATATTTGTTATACATTTTAGTTGGATTTTGTTCGGTGTGCCGTCAGTCCACACTGAACAGCGCAGGTGTGTTATGTCTGCCTTGGCACTGATAGAAAGGAGCTGAAATGTACTGCTGTTAGTCCTCGGATTGTGTCAGCCGAATCTGAACTAAAGAGCAAAATTTCGATGGGACCTGGGGATAATAAGG
>JAOWBC010000617.1:10757393-10775562 GCA_028566105.1 Hypoplectrus providencianus
ATCAACAGTTCTTATGATAAAAATGTATCAGATAATTTTGTGTCATGTGAATTATAAGTCCCTGTCCATGTCCATGATGATCAAATTTAGTGTCTTTAATAACCACTGTTGCCTCATTAATCCGTTAGCAGCTGCCTTTTGCAGGACACGTAAAAATAATTCACAATTTGGGGTGTTTTCTAACATACTGCTAACATGAATCCCTCAACTTCCACACCAAGTGCCAAACAGCAAAAATGTTATTTCAGATGGAAAGCAGCGCATCTAATTTAAACTGCAATTTCTATTTGATAGAAAAAGCAGCATCACATCTCAATTCACTCAATTGCCGACCCAGCACCAACACATAGATGGACACAAGATCATAATTAATTTTAGCTAGTGAGCATAGGGGAGCATTCTTCAGCTAAATAGCCACATATTTCCCACAGGAGTAGGACAAATCGTTATTAAAGATCTAAAAAAAAAAAAAAAAAAGGTAAATATTGGAGTCATTTATCAGATGATTTAAAATGAATGACTTAACATCTTCCTCCTTAGATTTCTTTTTGATACAGTGTCACAAACAACATATTCAGTATCTGCTTGTTACTCATTAAAGCCTTTCATGTTTTCATTGAGTTAACTACAAAAACCAAAGCAGTGTTTGGCATCTTTGGAAACTTTTTGGTTTCCACTAAATTACAATACAATTCAGATGTATGCGGTTTAAGGTGTATTATATCTGTGAAAGCTATTTTTGGTGCCCTTGGTCTCTGCGTCTGTCTGTTTGATCAGAAACATTCAACGGTGAAGCGATGTGATGAATTCCTCTCCAGATCCCTCATCTGCCTTTTGTCAACGTGCCCGTGTTTATTCAGATTCACATGCTCATGCTCTGAGATCTTGGCTATAAACTAACGATGGAGGGATCTGAGAGACTTGGGTGGCCTCTGTGTTTGATCTGCCGTGTTAATACCTCAAAGACAGCCGGTCTGAGGGGGCTTCCAGTTGTTTGCAATGAATTAAGTTTTTAAAAATCTGTCCAATGCTGATGTTTCTATCCAGAAACCAATTCTCCTTTGGATTTAACTACAGTTTATCACATAATTTGACTGAGTTATGATAATAATATTTGTAATACTGTCTTTCCCACAACAAGACCTACTGAAATCCACTTATACACTGCTGAAATAATGGTAGGAAATGCCAAAATATTTACCAGGCTCCACACATTTAAATATGCCTTCAGTGACACTGTGAGTAGATCAAATGATAATAGAGGACTTGGCTGGTGTTAATAGCAGCCAGCCGACCAGCTTAATGTCTCCATCTCACATTCTCTCTCCCCAAATCAAATTAAACAAGAGGGATTGGCCAGCTGATAGCTCACTCTTATCCTGGGTAACAGGACACTGCTCCAGCCTATTGTTCCTCTGGCTCCTTCTATTCCTAGATCATTAGCTACAACTGGCATTTTCCCTTTATCTCATTCTTTGAACATAAGCACTAGCCTGTGGTCACTGTGTGTCAGCGAGAAAAACAGTTTGGCCCCAATTACTGTGGCAAAGACATGAGCTTACAGGAAATCATGACAAGCATACATATTCATCTCTTATGCTCTGTGTAGGCTTCTCCGAGTTAGTCATTTTCTCTGCCGACCTGCCTTCATATAACTCTTTTTTTTTCATCCATATATTGCGCTGAGACTCACAAAGGGTTGTATTTATTTGCATTTCTGATTTTCTCTCCAGTGTCAGCATGTCAGAATTTGAAGATCATGGGTGAGTCAATCCAGGTCACCTTTTCTCTCATTTATGAACTTTTCTGCACTCATAGTCCACAAGCTTCTGTTTGGCCTGATGTAGTCTTTCATTTTTATGTTTTTATATAGAGGTCATCAGGAGGGTAAGGACATTTACTCATTATTTTAACAAAGCTGCAGTTTCATCAATTCTCTCAACTCAGTCGATGTTCCACTCCATCCTTTTCCAGAAGAAGATGAGGAGCAGGGAGAAGGAGGTGAGATTGTGATGCTGATTATTTATTAGACTATAATCTTAGAAATGACAGATACAAGCCTTAACAGCAGCAGCAACAATGAAAGTGCAGAAGCAAAAACCATCTGGTGTTTACATATTTTTCCAAAATCCATTTACATTTGCATTTGCATAGTAAAACACAAGAACTTTGAATTTAAATTCAAATAATATCTAATATTCCAACTGCAAGGTGAGAGCAGAACTGTAGATCCTGTTTTGTGGGTCAGTAAACAGGTTCAAATCAAACTCATGTTTATAAAAAATGAACTGTTTCACTTTTTCTTTGCTATTCTGCCTGCCATGTTGAAGAAGAACGCCCCAAATACAAGTAAGACTACATATGAATAACAATTGAACAATTAGGATGTATTTCATGAGAATGCCTTCATGTTTTTCTTATTTTCCAGGCCGGTCACACAGCTCGCTGCCCCCAAAATCCCAGAGGGGGAGAGGGTTGACTTTGATGTATGTTCCATCAAGATTGCTGTCAATGAGGCACAAAAATAAGCTGTTTAATCTAATTTAAATAATTTTGATCTGCATTGGTCCCTTTAAGGATATCCACAGGAAAAGGATGGAGAAAGATCTACTGGAGCTGCAGACTCTGATTGATGTCCACTTTGAGCAGAGGAAGAAAGAGGAAGAGGAGCTGATTGGACTCAAAGACAGGATTGTAATGCACTTCCCATGATGGTATTCCAAGTTTTTTTTTTCTTATTTGTGTCCCATGGGTTTGTCTGATGGTGCTGCTCTTCTGTTAAAGGAGAGCCGCCGGGCAGAAAGGGCTGAACAGCAGCGTGTGAGAGCTGAGAAAGAGCGGGACAGACAGACAAGGATAGCGGTAATTAAATTTAACATTGTACTATGAATAGTTTTTTCTCCATGCATGTAAATAATCCTCTCAGATCCTAATATTATGTCCTTATGCATGATAAGAGAGCTGTTTGAACTGCAGTAATCAGCTGAAGATGACTTCCATAGGAGGAGAGACAGAGAAAAGAAGACGAGGAAGCGAAGAAGAGGGCAGATGACGAAGCCAAGAAAAAGAAAGTGCTCTCCAACATGGGGGCTCACTTTGGAGGGTTCCTGGCCAAGGTCACAGGAATATGTTTACAGACAGTTATGTTACTACGTGATGTCTGTGTTCTTGTGTGTCTGATTTTTCTCATGTTTGTTTTCCTGCAGGCAGAGCAAAGAAGAGGCAAAAAGCAAACTGCAAGGGAAATCAAGAAGAAGACTCTGGCAGAGAGACGCAAGCCACTGGCAATCGAGAACCTGAGAGAGGACGGCCTGAGGTATGTTGGGAAATTGAGATTCTCATGCCTTTTTTTTTTTTTATCATAAAGCAGGACTAGGTGCTTTATATATACTGTGAAGGTATCAAAACGCCTAATCCAATGCTCAAAAATGTGCATAGCCTGTATCTGAAACTGTGCCTTTTAGCGGTTAATCAGGAACTGTGTAACATTATCATGTCAAAATTGTACTATATGGATAGAAATTGCTGGTGCAGTGCTGTTACTGTCATTCCCCAGCTGCAATGATGGTGTAGAGATGCAGACTGAAACGCTAACCAATCAGAGCAGACTGAGGTCTTAAAGAGACAGGCACTAAAGTAGTGTTTCAGAAAGAGGGTTAATTCTGGTATATTTAGACAAATGGTATGAGAAAAACAGTTTTTGAACACTAAAGCATATAAACATTTTCTTTAGAACTTTATGAGCATTTTGTGGCATTTATTGCTAGTGGATATGGGTACTCTCTAATAAATGTTCAATAAAATCAGTTGAAGGAATGCCACATTGTCAAGCCTTTCACATAATGTTTAAAGCTGTCTTAAAACAGTAAAGTTTAAAATCTGTCTTTTTGATTCTGCTGTGGTATAGAGAGAGAGCCAAGGAGATGTGGGAATGTATCTACCAGCTGGAGTCAGAGAAATTTGACCTGACTGAGAAGACGAGGAGGCAGAAGTATGAGGTGAGCCGTTCAGCTGAGAAAGTTCAAAACTGCTATTTAAAAAATAATTGAATATGACATTACATTGTTTTTTTCCCTTCCAGATCAATGTCCTCCTGAACAGAATCCAACATGCTCAGAAATTGTAAGTCGGTCTGCTTGTCACAATCGAGCATTATACAACCTTCACAGTCACACTACTTTGCATCATCTATGCAAACATACCGGACGACAAAAGTCACAATAACAAGCTGAACGTTTTTTTTGACATTTTATGCATGGGAAGGACAAACTTGTGATAACTGATTCCAGATAAATCACAGTTGCTTGTCATTCATTTGCAAACTACAACTGTATGTGTTTTTCTTGTCTCAATGCAGCAAAAAAGGCCACGGTAAGGGGAAGGTCGGAGGACGCTGGAAGTGAACAGGCACTGAAGGCTCAATGAAAGAAGAGGAAGACAGTTCACTAATTTTGGGAGGATCACAGCAATTTTGCAAATATTTCTGTGTGGCATTTCTTCAAATACATCAATTTGTAGTTGTCTTTGTAATAATTAAAATGCATGTATAGTTAATATGCATTTAAACTGAAGAGGATACAAATTATTATTATTGAAAAACTCACAGCTGTTACAAATAAAAAATAAGATACATCTGAGATCTGGCTAACATCCCTGTGAAGGAAAAATACATTTGGTCTGCGTAAGATAAAATAAATAAGTTTCTGTTAGATAATTTTTAATGTATGTGAAGGTAAAGCTGCCGATAATGGGAGCAGAATTACTCCCTCTGTGGTATGAAAACAGCATGGACATCATCATTTTTTCCCTCATGCCATGGCTCAAATCCAGCCTCCAGAGCGATGCCTGCCACTTTCTGTGCAAAAACTGCTTCTTGCTCTTTGTTCAGATCCAAAATGTACCTGAGTCACACACACAAACAAGAAACATAACTTTAACTTAAAGATCACATTACAGGTATTATTACATTTCTACGACTGGACTTGCAGGACTAATATGTAGCCTGCATGAAGAAATCTGATACACAAAAGCAAATTTGCTTGTGAATAACATTGCATAGTCACTGTACTCTTGGTGACTGTACTGTCACCATGGTAACAAGCCCTGTTACTATAAAAACCCTCACTTGGCCAACTCCACGACAAGCACAGCGTCTGGTGCTGCAATCTGTCTCATCGTCGGGCCCAACTGGTGCACGCAGCTTTACAGCAGTGACAGAGAGGAAAACAAAACATAGAAATGAAACATGGTCAGCAGTCATTTCCGTAGTCTGCAGTCCAGGTGACTGCACGTTACTATATTTGTACGGTGATACGGTTATTTATTCTGTAATATGTGCAGTATTTAGTGAAGAAACTCTCACCTGGCAGAAAAGTAGACGGTGTTAAAGAGGTGTGTGTATTTCTGTTTTTCTGGTAGTTTGAAAAGTGAGTCCATAGGCAGAAAGGTCACTGAGATTCCATTCAAATGCATCAAGTCTAGAGAGGATTTTTAAAAAAATTTCATACACAGTTCTCAGACTACAAAAGGATGGGAAGTGATCTAGCATGTGCTGCAGAGAACAGAGCACTTCTTCAGTGTGTTGAAACATCAACATCAACCATCTAAAGCCATGTGCCTACTTGTATTTTCAACCATTTACCATTCATGGTGGCAGGTTTTGGGTCACTCTCCTGGGATGGCTCCTCTGCCTCTGCCTCAGACTGAGAAGTGGTGGGGCAGCCCCGTCTGCTGGACAGGGACTGGAATAATTCCTGCACATTTGCAAAGGAGATATCCTGGGCTGTCTGTGGGTGTGGGGGAAGAAAGAGACAGGCATTAATACATTTCTTAGGATATGCACAGTTTACTGCAAGAGGATATGGAGATATTAACATACTACTGTGCATTTTACCTTGATGTGTTGCCCATTCTGTGTCTTCAGCAGGCTCTTATCATCAGTTTCAATGCCGAAGGAGAGGTAAGGACTGGAAACAATGTCTCCCCAGTAACCCCTGACTGCCACTTTGTCCCCTTTCTGTCCAGAATCACACAAAGTTAGTTAAGCCTTTAGTTCGGCTTTCTGGCCATGTTATTTTTTCCATATATAGACAACAGGGTGGAAATGGGGAAGTAAACCCACTTATTTGATAATGTCTATAGCTGTGTCTTCATCATCAAGTTTCTATGATCATTTACAGAATTTGCATAAGAAAAGCTTGATTGAAAGACCAAAGTTAGGCCAATGTTTTTTCTCTATCGTAGAATCTTTACTCCTTCCACTGTTTACAAATGAAGTGCTTACCTTCCTTATTCACATCTTCTTAAATGCAACATTCTAAAATTTCTCTTCAAAATTTGCTTTGACCTTAATGTAAACACAGCTTTTGAGAGAAACAGACCATTATACCTGACTGAACACTCTTGAAGAGAGCAGACTTGGATTGGTTATTTGGTAGACCCCTTCTCTCATTTGGAACGCCAATCCCCTTTCCCTCCACTGTGCGTACTGTTGTTTGTTGATGACACCACACTACAGATACAGAAAGAATATATCCTTCAATGCAACACATCTGACTTCTAAAAATAAATTTCCGAGGACAAATTTAGTAAGTAATTAACTTAGTAAGAAAATTTGAATCAACGGCCCACAACATATTCAAATACCCCTTTCTCATGCAGTTTCATTGTAAGGTCCCAGTCGAAGCAGCCCTTCTTAGAGTCGTAGCGCGATCCGAGGTGCTGCCTGACCCGGTAATCCCAGGCTTTAGACATTAAGACAGGGGCGGCATACTGAGATGAAGATGAGGAAGGTCGAGGCCGGAGCCACAGCTTGAATATCCTGGCCAGCTCATCTCGCTCCTTGAACTGTAGAAATATAAAGAGCATTAAAGTCTTAAGGTTGTAAGGAATTAAAGAGGTTAGGCTTTTTCACAAATGATAGTACCTTGAGTAGAGTTGTGTTCAGACAGGGGTGCATGGCCGTCTCCAGTGTTTCAGTAACAGACAGAGAGAGCTGTGATGCTGCACGTTTCAGTGTTTCTTCTGTCTGACTGCGGATCTCACCGTTCCCAAACACCTCCAGAAAAACCTCTGTTTTCTCTGAAAACCAAGATCATTGCATAGTAACTATTTATGTTTAGGACACATTTATCTTGTTGAAGTTAATAATTAAACAAATTCCATTATTCCAACCATTATCACCCATGCTTTCCTTTGGCATCAGTGCCAGGTAGAGGAGCAACAGCTGTCTGGCCATCACCTCCATGCTGCTTTCTATCACCCAAACCTGTAGTAGAGCAGAAAGTGGAATTTTGCAGCACACAATAGAGTATGTCAATTTGTTCCCAAGGTGTCAAGAGGATAAAAGGCTCACATGAAGACTTTCTTTGTTCTGCAAACCAGAAATCATCTTCAGGATATGTCGTGGATCCCCACAGCCAACCAGTAAAACATTGGCCTCACCTTTTGGACTCACAGGGCCTAAGGGACGAAGGGACAGAGAGGATGCAGTAATTGCATAACACTTTATTCCCATTACTTTGTCTAGTTTTGTGTACCTCACTGAATAATTTAAAATGTATAATTCTCTTCATATTATATTATTGCAATCCATTACATACCAGTATGACATGAAATAAAAGTTAGTATCACAATATGTAGTACTCATTTAATGCATTCTGACTATAGGCAGTAAAAATAAAAATGAAATTCTGAATTGGTCATAAATAAATAAGCACTGGAATAACTTACATTCCCTGAAATATGACATGATGAATAATAATTATATAGCAAACATTTATGAGTCTGTGGAGCCTTTGCTTAAGTGAAGAGTGTGTTCAGAATGATTAAATATTATAAATGCATTCACATGTTCACCAGGTGAAGCTAATTAGTAATTTTCTGTAAGACAGTCTCTCACCTGTGCTCAACAGGTCGCGCGCAGGACTGAAACCCCACCAGCTGATGCAGCCGGCGCCCTCTGATGCCCGTCCAGCACTCATCCTGTGTGTGACCAAAGAAACACAAACCAAGCCGGACACCTAAGTGTAAGTGGTTCCCAGTAATGCTTAACTAATAGAGGTGACGTTAGTTTTAAGTTTTAACAGGGTGACCGTTTGTAACTTGTCGCGTTCGTGAGCTAGCTAAGCCTAGCACGAATGTTAACTAATAAGGCTAGCTAAAAGCCGGTCAAAGTAATACAGTTAGCTTATAAATGGGGTACTAAAGCGTCTTTTACCTTACAGTGGTGATAAATGGTCAATTTCTATTTCTTTCTCTCTAAAAAGGCTGCACAATAAAATACACTTCACAATGAACGGGAATTAACGTTGAATTAACGTTTTGACAAATGAGTTTAGTTTGTAGCTAACAGCTAAAAAGGAAGTTTGTGTTTCATTGCTAGGCAACACTTTTTGTTGCTGAGGCTGAGAGGCGCCGTCTGTTGGTCACTTCATTGGATTTGACGCCCCTCTTGTATTTTTACATTTAAAACCAGTATATTACTACAGTGAAACATTGTTGGATACCTGTTTATTATATACAGTCCAAGGACAAAGCCAGTTTTGAGTATTACTTTTTGTATTCAAGCCCAGTTGTATTGACGTAACTTCAGCTCCTCAAACAATAAATGAAAAACATTTTTCCACATTTTTTTTCCAAAGTTAGATTTTTTTCTTTTAGCCCTGAGACATCTGAGAACATCAGGGACACAAAACTCAGAAACCAGAATACTTACAGGACTCTAAGGATTCAGGAAATGCATAATATACCCATACTATTTCATTTAGAGATGTTATTGTGAGCCATACATTATAAGAATCTCACATTTTAAGTATCTAAATTTAAGTATTTAATGAGCTTGATGGGCTGAAAAAAACATTCAAATGTAATTTGTAACAATATACATTAGAGAACAGTTTTCATTTTAAAAATAAAAAGTGCTTATTATTTTTCATAAACTTTTGAAAGAAAATCCAAATGTCCAAAATGTGAAGCAATACACTTCACCCACTCAGTCTCACAATGTTTTTGACAAACATCTATTACCAATCTAATTTAGTTGTAAAAGGAATGATGACTTATAGCTCATAAATGGATGCTGACCTATGTACAGTCTGGAGGTGTTATCCCCCCTAACAGATGGTATCAGCTAACTGAGAGTCTTCATATTATTTTTTAGTTACCTAAATTAACATATTTTGCCGGTGGTGTTCTTGGCCTTATGATTACAGGAAATCCAACTACACACTGTAATTTTAACAGCTATAATATCTGTTTCAGTAAGGGTTGGAAATTAAGACAAGCATTTCTGTGAAACTGTTCTTTGTGGGTTTATTCTCATGAAAAGATTACAACATTTAATTTTCAGGACTTTCTTGCACCACATCATAACAAAACAGCAAAAAGGCCCAGTGTACCTATCAACTGGTGTTACCTGTTTCCAGCCTAACTTTTCACAAAACAGAATAATTCTGAAATCCTTACTTTATGTATCCAGATATTATAATCTGGCATAAACAAACCATGCACATTTACAGAAACGTTTTTTTTCCAAGATCACAAATACAGAGTCAAATTGGCTTACAGCATCAGATGAGAAAGGTAAAAGGAGAAACAACAAAATATCAAAAATATCTGTACATCACTCGCACGCACATGCACACTTTGAAACACACATAAAAGTACCTTAAAAGAAACAAAATGGAAAACAGAACATGCAGATTGAGAAAACATCAGGATTAACAATAAGTAACAGCAGTTTGTCTCTCTAAAACAAGGTGCGACTCTAACGTGGTTTTGCTTTGACTGCTGCGTCAACTTCTTCTTCTGGCAGCAGAGTGTGCCACTGGGCTACTGGACGTCTGGGATTTGCAAGCATATCTGACCAGTGTCGCAGGCCAACACCTGTAGCGCCATAACCCATAAAGGTCTTTCCAATGGGGTCGTTGCTCCCCAGTTTATCATAGTCAAACACCGTGATGACAACTTGAACTTTCTGAAAGACCAAAAAAAAAAAAAAATCATTCACTATATAAACACTTGTTCATTTTCAAATTCATATTTGGCATAATGATACAGCTTACCTGTATCTGTTCAAAGGGGACATCAAAGCTGAAACTCTCATTAAAATAAGGATTGAGCGTGTTTTTTTTGACTGTTGTCTTCTTCTTCTTAAGTCGTTTTCCATTTTGCTGCAGAACAATCTTCACATATGGATCTTACAAAAGAGAAAAGGTATGATATAGGTGTGTTTTGATGGTGTGTTTTACTTCCTTACGAGCCTGCAATTGTTGAAGTAACACAAAGAGGAATTTCTGAGTGAATGATGAGTGGCAGGAAGTGTAATTACCTGATAAACCACCAACATCCATTTTCTTCAGGTTCTTTGCCTCCATGATATTCACAGTAAGTTTTCCAGCAGTGGGGACATACCGTAAAGAAATGCAAATATCGCCCAGTTTTTCTTGCTGAAAGGAAAATATTATGGATTATTACCATGTCCCATCAAATGAAAATACATCTTTTATAAAACTGCAGATCACCATATTTTCTAAATTTTTAGAATTACAACACATATTCTTTTCTTTTGTCAATATAAATACAATTTACCATACCTCCTCTTTCTCACCACTCTCCAAGTCTCTCCATTGTTGCATTGGTTGGCCCAAATCCACACTGTTCATGGGAATCTTTATCTCACCAATCATATCATGCTTGGAGAAACGGTCAAAGTCAAAAACTTGCAGCACCAAAGTCTTTCCACCCAATTCTGCATACGGGATCTAGAAAGAATGGTTATTACAGCATTAGGATAGAAAATGCAGGTAGAAAGTTTTGTAATAAGACAAAATAGTCAAACGAAGACAAAAACAATGAACATATAGTGAAAGGAGACAGTTAAAAACATACTGCTTTGATAGAGTTGGGGAGGGATACCTTGACAGACGCCATTCAGGAAATGAAAGACTAAAGACGAGGGGAGGTAGAGACATAGGCCAAACTTCTGTCTCACGAGGGGTAAAAAGAGACATGTCATCAACAACCTGGAACACCAACACAAGCTGAGACAGAGACATAAAGACAAGAAAAAGAACAAACAAATCACAGACAACATCAAGAGGACCAAATGTCAGGAACGTGGTACCTTAAAGATGAAAGTCTCGTTGAAAACAGGGCATAAATTCTTGCGCTGAACTTTGGTCTCGTACTTTTTCTTCTTGTCTGGTAGCAAAAAGACTTTGACATAGGGGTCTGAGGTTCCCCCCATGTCCATAGCAGCAAGGTCCTGAGCCTGAAGGATACCCACTATAAGCTGGAGGAAAGAAAACAAGAGTCAGCATGATCAGGGAAAAAAGTATTATAGTAATAGTATAGTATAGGAATAGTATTCCTTCCTGAGTCTCTATATTCTTATCATTATTATCAATGTCTTTGATGAAGCTATTGTTTTCAAACAGGACTGACCTGAGCATCTGTGAAGTTGTAGTCCAACGAGAACTCCAGTTTACCCAACTTTTCTTGTTCTTTCTCCTCTTCCTCTCCTTCCTTCTTCACCTCCCCCTCCTGGCAGACAGAATCATCAGTGCATTGTATGTTCATCATGAAGATCTCACTCGGTAAGATTATACAAAAATATGAAATGAAAAACCTTCTCTCCAGCCTCTCCTTCGCCTTCTTTTTCCTTTTTGCGGCGACCCGTCTTCCTCTCCCTCACTTTCTTTGGCTTTTTCTTTTTCCCGAAGCATTTCTTGAAAACACAGAAGATGAAGCATGCCACCAAAACCAGGACTACCACCACAATGGCTGCTACTGCCCACATCGGAACTGCAATACAAAAAAGGTGAATTCACCCATTAACTGTATGCACAGTCAGAGTATGGTTATTATGGCTGAATGAAGTGTTTGTCTTATTCCTTGGTGTCCCATATAGTCACAGTAGTAATAAGATTTGAATGAATGAAATTTGAACTCCCAAACAACAACAAAAACCAACAAAACACAAATGACACAATATATCAAACTGATATTTAAAGAGATTTCTTAATCTTAAAGCATGTTTTTCACTATCAAAGTCTTTAAGTATTTTACATCAGGACATTCAATAGGATTTATATCTTTTACAGATATAACAATTGAACAAACGAAAATATGCACTATCACAGGTCAATTCAGTCCCATTCAGTTCTAACAAGATTGTTGATAGTACATGATATCATTGAAATAAAGTTTTCATACAATTTAAATAAAATGTGGTGCTTTGGGGGGTTCTTTTGAACACTCATGACCTTATTTCTTTCCACTTGTTTATCTAGAAACAGTTGGTTGGACATGCATGTCTGTTGCCAACAACACCCTTTGCCACAATCAGATAATAACTTACTCTTAGCTGGGAGTGGCTGTGTACAACCACAGTCCCCAGCACAGCTCATCATTAAGTGCTTTACTCAAAGAACCTCAGCAGTAGTTGTTAACTAGAGGGGGAAAACAATGCTATGGGATTTTTGCACGTATATTAACATGAGCATGAAGAAAGCATATGTTATAATGACCCCCAAAACAAACTTATATTTCTATGAAATTATTCTTTGTGCCATGTCTGAAATGTCAAAAACACTCAACACATTATTTTAACCTTTAAATTAATACTTCATCATTAAAATGTCCAAATGTAAATCCATTCCTCACCCAGTATTTTCTTTAAGTCTGACACAAAACTTTGCGTTTACCAATAGTAAAACTATATTAAAAAAATCTTTTTACAAAATCTCACAAAACTGCAGCGTATATAAGTTTCGTATGCTCAGTACATACCAAACTTTAATCCACAGAGGATTGGGATTGTAAACTTTTAAGACATTTGAAAATTATAAAGTTTTCTCAAAAATTAAAAGTGAATGCGTAATTGATAGACAAATGGTTATTTTCTCAGTGTGAAGTATACCATTAAGAAAGCAAGACTACACTGGTCAATACAATATGTGTATTGTACACATTATAGTGCCCTTCCTTTGCAGATGAGGATTTCATCTTTTAAATAATTACCAAAAGATGTTATGTGTATATCAAAAAGTAACGTAGTATGTGAAATTGAAAGTCAAGAAGTGTCTTACTTGGCAGATGAGTTATCTCATTCATGAACTTGTCCTTCATGTGGTTGTAGTCATGGCCAGGGTGATGCTCTGTGTGTGAGTGTTCATGGTGTTCTGAATGGGAGTGCTCATGGTGAACTGGCTCTGTAGCTTCCTCTGGCTCTGGTTCAGACGGTTCTGCGGCCCTCCGGGCCCGGACCCCCATGTTGGGCAGCCTCATGTCAGCTTTCAAAACAACAGAATCAGTGCAATTATTTTCAGTTTGTATATGCTTTGTCATGTTGGCTGCTACAATTAGAGATAACAGAACTTCATATGTGCGCTATGTAATCCCTATGTCCATGCGTCGCAGTACAGTTAAAGAGCATAGGACATCTCTAAGCCAGATGCTCAACATGGCTGACCCTAATCCCTCTATTACTCTCTGTCTCTCTGCCATCTCCCCCGCCCCTTAGCCCACGCTTCCACTCCACTGTTTGTTCCATCCCCATTTTTCTCTCAGCACCATCTCCGCACGTAACTGGATTAAACTGTGGCGCTACGATATTAATCCAAAATCCCAGATTCCCAAATCTTAAATAAATAAATAAATAGGGGTTGGGCTCCTCCCTTGGAGTTTTCTGGAATGACAACTGTTTATTGTAGCATTTCAGAAGAAGCTCAATGGACTATTGCAAAAAGGGGAAAACATTATTATATTTAATTTTTTTGTGTATCTGCCTGGTGATTTGGGTCATCTCCGTAAATGAAATGGGTTCTTTTTCTAACCCAGACCAAAACCACAGTAGGTAGCTGATTTTTTAGAATATAATTTACATTAAAAATAAAACAATATTCTCCAAGGCAATCTTACAATTTTTATAGAAGAAACAACTTTTTTCAAAAATTCTGACAGCAAATAAATCATTATTGGAATCTGTTTCCATTTTTAAGTATCTCTCACCAACTGTGTATTAGGAGTCATTGTTTTGTTGAGATTCATAGGATAGTATGAGCCCATTCTGACTACAGACTTCTGCCAGTGCCATGCTATTGATATGTTAATTTAAATGGTGAAATTTGTCCTCATGTTTGGTAGACAGGCTCAACCAAAACCATAACATCCTCTCCAGAGGTTACTATAATAATGCAAATAAATCAAAAGGAATCATTGAAGATGTTTCCCTCAAGCATTCATTCAAGTGAGTATGCTCAAAACCATATCTGAAAAAACTAAATAAAAAAAACTGTAGCTCCTTCTCAGCAGACAATGTTTATGATGTAGTCCTCTTAATCATAACTACAAATCTAATATGCATATTTGACTTACCAGTTCTGCTCCTTAAATTCCCTCTCTGCCAACAGAGCCTTTGAAGCAACTTTTATTTTTTTAAAGTGTATTTGCTGCTTCTTTTCCCGTTGTAGCCCTCACATCCCCATTGTTCCTTCCATATGATGCTGGCTCTGACTGACAGGCTCCCTTCAACCCTTTCCATCAAAGCTAAAGCGCTGGCAAATCACTAGAGCAGCATTGTGGTTTAATCCCTCCACCCCTCCTCTACATATTAGAATGCACACATCTGTTGCTGAATGTCTGTGAATGAAGATGTCCAGAGTAATTCACCTTTTCTTAGATTACCACTCTGCTTTTAAAAATTCACACTTTGAATAATTTTCTTTGTTGAGCAGGAAAAGTGACATTAGACTGATGAAGCCATGGCAGTGGTGGTTGTTTTTATCCATTAGATTGAAGAGATTGTAGTGCATCCGTCCCTTCACTAATCCCCTCAGCATAGCTGTCCCCACAGTCAATCGCCAAGCTACCAACAACTTTCACTGAGAGTGGATATTCCATCCTCCTCATCCCTTGGCTTACCATTTTACTGTACAAAACACAGCCGTATTTAGCGCAATGCGAACAGTAATCCTCAGGGCATGCTGCCACGTGTTTGCACTGCTACATCTGGAGATCTCAGAGGCTCCAGGCCAACATGCAACAGCTTCATCTAATATACCTAACTAAACTGCATTAGAAAACTAAATTTAACACTAACACTACGACTAAAAAAGAATATTGTTATTGCTGGGTTATTTTTGGTTGGACTATTTCTCCCTTGTAGTGTATTACAAACATTTGAATTACACCTGTAAGTTTTGTGAAAATTGTTTATCTCATTCAGTCACAATATATTATCTTCGGTACATAACTGATTAATCAAAATCAGTAAAGAAATCTAGAAATGAACAAATAAATTATTTTGGTTGTGTTGCAGCATTGCAACTGAAACACTGATAAAGCAATATTCCTGGCTGTAATGCTCTCTGTTGACATAATTCTGTAAGTGATTCTTATCTTTGCTGAAACATGTAATTTACAAAGAAGCATCATGGTCATTTTTAAACCACTCTGTCTGGTAGCCTAATGTTAAATATTAAGCTCCAACCCAACAGTGACTAAGCAAAGTCCCCATGTTATCTTTACACTGTTCTTTAGGGGAAAGCACAGCATTAGGAAGTACATAGTGTTTGTTTGGACTGCATGGCAGATCACATGACAATGTGCAAAGAATTGTTCACACAGTACAATAGCCTAAAGTTGTTAAAGTGATTGTAAAAAACAGACTAACAAAAATGATATGTCATTATCGTTGACTTTATTCAGTGTTTCAATTATATTCCAAATCTTATATTATCTGTTTGACTCAAAAATGATCATATTGTGAAGGTTAAAACTTCTGGCATACTGGAATGATTGACACATGATACAAATGAGTCCAAATGAACAAGTGACTGTAAACAAACTGTAAAAATGGTATTTTTAGCACCATATTTCTGAGAACATTATTTTGTAATGTGGTTTTCAAGAAGAGTTGAGGTATTTTCTGTTAATTTTGCTATGAAATTCTCTTGTGCTGGTGGTACAAGAATCCAGTTCCTGGTAAACTGAAAATATTGTTAAGTTTTTGTAACGGAGTAGAGTACACAAGGTAAGGAAGTGTTTCCCTGTTTACTATGCAACTTTTAAAATGTGAAGCTTATATCACTCTGGTGCTTCTTACAGGGTGTGTTTATCAAAGAGGTATTCTCCCATTGAGCCGTGGGTCTCTGACGCAGTAATGCGGGTTAGACTGCCGACGTAATCGCCCAGCTTCTTGATGGTCTCATGGCTGTCGATGAGGAAGTGCTGCTCGAGGAAGTCACACAGCTACCAATGAAGAAAGACAAAATAGTAAGTAGGATGGAAAGCAACGCTATAAAAAGGTGGTACATTAAGATATAGTTAAATTTAATCGAACAAACACCCTTCAAATCTTACAACTGTGATTTCACTAAAATGTTTTTCTTTATTATTTATTTTCTTAAAGAGTAAATGTTTGTTTTATTCATATTAATGATCTCAAAACTGTACAATAGATTGAGAACAAGAAGCAGTAATACCAAACAGTGCAAGACTTACATGAGGGTCGGTTTGGACGCCAGCTCTGCGGTGCACATCAAGGATACAGCTGTTTAGGGACTTTTGATATTCCAGGGAAAAGGACATTGCATCCAGACCACCTCTCCAATCCTCTCTGCTTGGTTTCTGGAAGACAATGTTGATTATCAAATAACTATTTAGAGAAAAGATAACTAGGATGAATTAAATATGTCCCCTTCCCAAAAATACTGGACTTACAGCAATTGTCTGCAGCAAAATCCGACCTCCTCTCATGTTCTGATATTCCAGCAGCTTTTCAGCCTGTTCCCTCTCTTTCACTGAGCGCTCCAGGAAAAAAGTGGAGAATTTTGCCAGGGCAACATCATCCCTGTCAAAATACATCCCCTGGAGAGGGCAGCAAATTTAGGGATTAGGGTGAAGACACACAATAAGAATATACAAGTCTATTGTTTTATTTTAGTGCAAAAACAGTATCTATATACAATGCATAACAAATACAACTCATACAGGGGCCATACTGCCATAACACTCCTATTACAGATATCATACCAGAGAAAGGTAGGTGTAGGATGCATTGAGCTTCAGGTTGATCAGTTTGTTGATGTCCCCTTCGGTCTCGGAATGGAGGTTCTGTTTCACCACAGACTGCATTTCTAAAGACAGAAAACACGTTGTCACTGCGACTAAAAGAGGGGTTAACAAACACCAGTTAATATAAAACACTACTTAACTTCAGAAAGATAACGTTTAGATCTCTCCCACCGCAGTAGAAACCGTGTAGAGGACAGAGCAGTACCTTACCTTTGCCTTCTCGACCAGCTAGCAGACCCTTTTGTTCACTCGCACTGTGAAGTCAGCTTATCTATGTGCTGCACGTCTTTGCTGGCCAGCTTTTAAGCAACCGGTGTTTAACGGCTTCAGTTAAACACCGTCATGTGTTGTGAAGTGAATTGGGTTCATGTGGGCTGTAAACTCTCGCGTCAGGTGTTGAGAAGGTGACGCTAGCGTTAGCACATTTTGTTCTTTGTTGAACTGAAGTTTGAGCTGACGTGCAGATAACATAGCCGTTACCTCAAAAGACCCAACTTTAGATCGTTTATTGAAAGCATGTAAACAAACTGGTTGCTAGCTGTCTTAAAAAGCACTGATAGCGAGCTAAAAGTACAAGATGAGGGTTTAGCTAACGTTAGCATCAACTAGCATAACATAGACACTTGTGATAGCTAAAACTGACTGTGGCTGAAGTTTACATTGTCTACCAAAGGTAAAGGCTATATTTTGTCACTTACCTGGTCTGTGGAAGTAACGCTACTCCACTCTACCGAAACGGAAGATGGCTTTATCTTGTTTACACAACTCGAAACTGAAGAGACCCTCCCCCTGCTAACGTTGTGTAGTTGTGCTAGCACGCTTGTGTTTATATTCTTTCTGCATCTCTACTGCCACCTCTTGTGTTGGGGACGCAAGTGATATTACAGATAGCGTCAATGTGTAGTACATGAATATAACATGTTTAGCCAACCCTGGACATAATGCACGAACAACCCAACGTAAGTTAAGATTCTTCCTTTATACTAACAAATGGGGAATAACGTTGCATTAACAAAACGAACCCAAGAAAAATTTAAAATATGAGAGTGGGGATGGTAAGTATAACTTGATTTGTAAAGCAAATTCACAT
>JAOWBC010000617.1:10810785-10829410 GCA_028566105.1 Hypoplectrus providencianus
GGAGGGAGGGAGGTGGGGGGGGGGGGGTGCACTGTGTGGTGTGACACCGCACTAAAAGGGGAGGTGACCGCAGTGCTTTCACCGCGCTGCTGCAGTGCCTCGCTTTCTCCTGTTGGGGTCTCCTCGACACTGGGGAGTGCGAGGGAGAGGAGAGGAGAGGAGCGGGAGATAAGGTAGAGATGAGGGGGAGAGAGGAAAAAAAAAGGATGGAGGGAGGGAGGTGATATGGGTGGAACAGCGTGAAGCCTTGTGGTTACATCCTTTGATGAGGTAGCTGGTGGGAAAAAAATGGCTGCGCACCAGAAACACATACGTAATTCTCGCTATCTCGCTCTTTCTCTCTCTCACACACGCATACATTGCACACAGCTGTATGTCTGTTCCTACACTTGTTTTCCTCTCTCTCCTCCTCTCTCTCCATCAATCCACTCCTCTTATTAGTATTGCAGACCATTTCCCTCCTCCTCTCCCCCTCCTCCTCCTCCTCCTACACCTTTACAGCCATTCAGGTGCTGTCCTGAGCCACTGCAAGGTCTTTTTTTGTCTCCTTCGTCTCCTCCCCCACCTCCCACCACCTTTTTTTTCTCTCTCTCCCTCCTCTTCCATTTTCCCCAAGATTGCTCGTTCTCCCCTACCTTTCCCCACCTACTCCCTGTACCCTTTTTCTCCTCTTCCCTGTCCAACATCCCTCCCTCTCCATCTCATCTCCCTCCCCCTATCTCCCCCTCTGCGATTGGTAAAGGTTTTTGCCTTTTCTGCCAACTGCTGGGTCTGTTCCGCATAGTCAGCACTCCTCCAAATTCCTCCCTTGCCTTCTCTCTCTCCGTCTCTCCCTCTCACTCTCCAGTGTGCGCTCTCCTCCCCTCCCCCCTGGTTACTGCTGCTGGTACCTCACAGTCAATGCATCCCATAATCCCGTGCTCCCTCCCCCTCTTGCTGCAGTGTTTCTGCTAATATATATTAGCGTCAGTGCAGCCTTTTTCGTGCACGAGCTGTGTGCACGCTCTTTCTCTCCCTCAGCCCCGCTCTCTCTATCTGTGCATCCACGGCAGAAATCATCTCATCTCCCTCATCATGATTAAGCCTCATTTCACCCTCAAAATGATTTTTCTTAGTCTGTTTGTTGCGGCCAGGTGAGTGTGTGTATGTATGCGTCTCCCTCTCCTCCCCCTCCCCTCTCGCTATCTTTCCCCTGGTGTGTGTGCAGTGGTAGCAGGGTGGCGCAGGACATGGTGGCCAAGGCAGGAAATGCTGCAGGAGAGAGAAAGAGTGCTGGTGGAGATAGTCCCTCCTCTCTGCCCCCCCCCCCTCCCTCTTCTGCCTCAGTTTTGAGCCTCATGCGCTGCATCCTTTCCTTCTCACCTCTGTGCTTTTTTCATCTCTACTGGATCTCGACTTCCCTTCCTCCATTTTACACCTCACCTCCTTTAGCTTCCGCTCCCCCTCCATACCTCTCGTCCTCATGCTGTTCCCCTCTCTGCTCTCTGCTGTTTTTTTTGTGCTGAGGCTGGCCCTTTGAAATATATGCTGACTTCTTCTGTTTTAAGCTAAAAAAAAAACCCCTAAAACTGCAGATATTAGACTAAAATGCAGCTAGAAAACATTTACCTCACCTGCCCTGACCTCAGTATGACCACTACTCTGGTTTTATTCACAACTACTTTCACACAAATTTTACAATTTAACACTGCATTTAGTTCAGGGAAAAGATGGGACCGTATCCCAATTAAACTCCAAATTTGTTTAATTGCATAAAAGGATACTTAAGTACATGTTGTAATCAATAACCTCACCACACATGACTCAGGGGGGACAAAAAGGCATTTAACCACAGTTACAGACTTGTGGCTGTCCGTGTATAAAATATTCAGCAGTTCGCTAATAAACTACAGCTGCCTATGAAGTAGAAGCAAGCAAGGGGCGCGGGGGAGTTACAAAGTAAAGGCACAGAAAAAAAAAAAAAATCATCCAAGGGTAAAAGTTCCTCAGTTGGGCTCATAGAAGCTGCTTGTGGAAAGTTTAGCATCCCGTTAGAGGAGAGAGTGCGCCGCTGTCCATGGTGCTGAAATCTAAACCATCCCACAACACAAGCGGCCCCTGCTGAAAGCCCCACAGGACAGAGATGTTCTTACACTCTGCCTGCCTGATCTCGCTTCCAGCTTGTTAAGTTTGAGATATTATTGCAAGTTTTTTTTACACGATAATAATAATAATGATCATTCCTGATTTCAAGTTTTAAAGATGCAAACTAAAGCTGCAGAATGATGCAGATCAACAACTTACTCAGTGCAGGGTTTTTTTTTGTCAAGCAAGCAGTTTTGATGCTCCTGCACCAAACACTTGCAAAGACTTTGATCATTTGAGAAAAAAAAGTGGAAATTTAAACCTCTGGTTATGTTTCTGATCCGTGCACATGCAAGACATCCATGTTAGCTTTTGTCAGCTGTGCACAGTACTAAATACTTGTGCTTTGATGTTTCCAAACTCTGCTCAAAACCCCATGCAAAAACCTTGGTCTTATTAGACCTTACCTGAGTGTTGGTAAGTCCAGGATCTTCAAAAATAACAAAAAAGAATAGGTTTTGAACCAAAAATTAATTACAAAAAAACAAGATTAGAGAAAAAAAATCTAACAATAAAAAGACTAAAAAACTTAATTTCAGTAAAGGATCTGAAGAGAAATGAGAGACAGCAAACTTTTCCAGTAACAAAAAGTTGTCTCTTCAGATTAAAAAAAAAAAAAGTGCAGCGCAATGATCAAAACAACAGAGTAAACACTCAGAACAAGTAAGAAAGAAAGACTGCAGTGTCCTACATGACAAGGAGGAAAAGTCTGAGGGGAAAGAGGAGTTGAGCCAAAGTGAAGGAAGCTCACTTTGGGACAGAATGGGACAGGAGGATGAGTGCAGCAAAAAAAAGGGGGAGCAATGGAGGAAAGATGCAGTAAGAGCAAAATGCAAAAAGAGGAGAAAAGAATGAGAAAGAGGGAAAAGGAAGGGGCACTGGATGGGAACAAGACCGTGATGTGAGAGGAAGAGGAGGAAGAAATGAAGCCTTGATTCTCCTCCTTCAATGAAATGTGATTCCTTTATGCGGAATAGGAGAGCGAGCGAGAGAGGGAGAGAAAGTGAGGGAGAGAGAGAGAGAGAGAGAGTAGTATAGGAGAGGGAGAGAGGGGGGAGGGCCAGCGAGAGCTCACGGCAGAGGAGGGGGGAGGAGGAGAGTGGTGCATTTCTTTGAATAGAGAAAAAGGTTAACAACATAGATGCGGCGCATGTATGGGCTCTCTGCTGTGAACGCGTGTCTTTTCTGAAGCACCGCGAGCCCCCCGGATTGAAACGACCTCTCACAGAGAGAGAGAGAGAGAGAGAGAGAGAGAGAGAGAGAGAGAGAGAGAGAGCAAATAACTCTGGCTTTTTACTGCAGCAGAATTCATTCACTTTTATAGTGCACTCTCCTTTTCGATGCTCTTCCTCCTCCTCCCCCCTACACTCTCTCTTCAGCCCCCTTCCTCCATTAATAGGGAGCAGACAACATTACACTTGCTCTTCACTGTCGTGCTGCATTCACTTTCTTTCCCCTCTCTCTCTCTCTCTCTTTTTCTCTCTTCTCGTCCCCCATCTTCAGGTCTTTGTCTGCCTTGTTTTCCTGATTGTCCTGTCCTCTTCGATCCCTCCATTAAAAATCAGATTTATGGCCTGCTCCCCTCCCCAACCTCCCCCCAACCTCCCTCCCTCTGTACCCCTCGCCCTCCTCTTCCTCTCCTCTATCCCTACATATCTTTACACACACAAGTGGCAGAGAGAGCATTGACATAATTGTGCATCGCATGAATCTGAGTGCGGTCGGAGGGGGCTGCAGCAGTGTGTGTAGCACGCACATAGGCTGATTGAGGAGATCTAACATTAGTACGGACACCGCACTCTCGGGAGGCAATTAACACACACACGTACACACATGCTCACACACGCAAACACACTCACGGTGCTGCACCACCTTACGTCAGAGAGGCATTCTTGGGGAAAAGGGGGGAGAAGCAGGGAGATGGAATGGACCCCCTCGTTTTCCTCTCTTTCTCCCATCTTTGTGCCACTCTCTCCACCTCACAGGTGGAGGAGGAGAGCAGGGTGGGTGCAGGTGGGGAGGGATGCTCGAGCCTCGCAGCGGCCTAATTAGAGAGAGGATTTGAATGAGAATCGACCAGATCAATTGTTAGTTTGAGGTGAGCATGGAGTGATGGCTGGGTGACAGAGTGCTGGGACAGTGAGCTCACCGTGAGGATGCTGACTCATGAAGGTGCCCACCTGCCCTCATATATGTTGCACTAATAAGTTGCAGGCATGTTTCTGCTCCAGGATGTCAAAAACAACTTTTCCAGCCCTTGTTTTCCCCCCTCCCCCCCCCCCTCCCACTCACTGCACCTGCACAAGGTCATTTTGTGCCCTTCCACGTGCTGATTATCAAGTGAATGATTGCACATACAGCTGGCATCAGAGCGTTTCAAATGTGTATTGCAATGTTGATAATCCACATATTATTTATCCCTTCTGCTAAAATTTCTGCCCTTTTTCTCTCCCCGCAGACTCCTCAGACTCCTCCCTCCTCCTCCCTTCGGTTTCTCTCATCCTCTCCCTCCCCCCCGGTCCTCTATGCTCAGTTCGGTGTGTGTATCCTCTTTCAAAGGGCGCAAGGGTGGGAACAAGTCGTCCAACAAAGCATGTTACAGCGCAGACATGACTTGTCCGTCGGAAAGCGAGAAAATCGTGATAAACTGCGGGGGGGTGCGGCATGAGACCTACCGGAGCACCCTAAAAACGCTGCCCGGTACCCGCTTATCGTGGCTCACCGAGCCGGACGCGTTCAGCAACTTCGACTACGACCACAAATTAGACGAGTTCTTCTTCGACCGCCACCCGTCAGTGTTTTCCTTCATCCTCAACTATTACCGCACCGGGAAGTTGCACTGTCCCAACGATGTGTGCGGTCCCCTGTTCGAAGAGGAGCTGGCTTTCTGGGGCATCGACGAGACGGACGTGGAGGCGTGTTGCTGGATGAATTACCGGCAGCACCGGGATGCGGAGGAGGCGCTGGACAGCTTCGAGAATCCAGAACCGGACGCGCCGGACGACGAGCCGGCGCTGGGCGGCGCGGATGGGGACTTGAAAAGACTGTGCATGCAGGAGGACGCGAGGAAAGCGGGCTGGTGGAAAACCTGGCAGCCAAGAATATGGGCACTGTTTGAAGACCCGTATTCCTCCAAATATGCCCGGGTGAGTTCCACACGTCTCTCCTGGAGGGACCAACTTGTTTCTATACTGTTGCATATTCTGCCTCGTGCACTGCTTGACTCATGATAAGTTTTTAAAACTTTGTTGTTTTTTTTAATGTTCTGTGCCAATATCATTGAAACCAGTCCCTCATAATTAACTCCCAGCAGGCCTATGACAGGAGAGCTTGTAATAAATGGCAGGATATAGACTTACTGATATTGAATAATTAATGCTGATAGCATAGGGGAAAATGGAAAATTGTATGGCGGCTATATCTATTGGTAGATGGGTACTAGTTGATGGTTTTAGTCTAACACATCACCTCCATGTCCTCCCCTTGATATACTACATGTTTCACACCAGCCGGATTCACACTGAATACCGTTTTTATTGCCATCATAATTCCTATCGCCGTATTCTGCTACTTGAGCAGCTTTAATACATATCTCCCTCCAAACGCGCCATCCGCTGCGCCTCCTGCATCCAAACGCCTTCATTAGGTCATATTTGTCCGTTTACGATGCACATCAATGCGCCGTATTTCATAGGAGTCTTATTTATTGTAGCAGCGCACTCAGGACGCTCACACGACGTCGATTCGTCAGTGTTAAAGTGGATGTCTTCCCCCACATTTGCCCTTGGTAGTGCTACAGTCTGCTGGGCTGTTTTTTGCCAGGCCCCCCCCCGGTCCCAGTTGAATGCTACATGGCTTTTACGCACGGGCTGTATTGCCGTTACGCACAACTTGCGCCTATTTTGGAATACCCTTTTATTGTTTGCGTGTAAATAGTTAATGATTTACCTCTTAAAAGCAAATGTTTGATGGCATTTGATCATACAGGTGTACCAGTAACAAGTCCCCCTGGCTGTTTTTGATCCGTGGTACATGAAAACAGTTACAGTGGGCTTCTTTTTTTTCCTCAGACCCTCCAGTTACAGACGGATCCAGCTGCTTGATCACAGCTGCTTTGATTTGTGTTTTATTGATATAGTTTGATCGTCCTCGTCTTGCACCCTGTGTTTTGTTGGTGCTATATTGCTGCTGTGAGGGTGTGTGGGGACCCTTAGATGCTGTGAATGCATGCACACTTTAGGTGAACATGCAGAACCAGACAGTCTGCAGACACCTGCAGTGGCCAATTCATGCCATCAGGCTGGAAATAGCTGAATGCCTATGGGGAAAATAAGAATTTAAAGCAAACCACAGCACATATAGGTCCCTACTCTCTCTCCCTACACACACACCTCTTCTGTCACCAGGTATAGATCTGCATACCTGGATTCAATTCCCTGCATCGGAAGAGTAAAGAGTGATGGACAGATAGTCTGGTTTAGGCCACCTGATCTGCCTCTTAGGACTTGGGATCAGGCAGGAAGTCTCTAAGTGTCACTCTCATCCCAATCAGATTGATTTACCACTATCCCACCCCCTTCGACCCCTGCTCTATGCAACAAAACGGCTCATACTGGGGTAGTTCTTGCAGAGTATCCAATGTTGCATGAGACGGCAACAGGGTTTTTGGATTTTTAAATAACAGCACAGATGCGAAAAGAGCAAGGCGAGAAGATGCTTGTTTATGTAAACAGAAGTGGATTTGGTGCAGAATTCTGAATTTGTCATACAACAAGAAGAGGTGGCATTTGCAGCATTGCCATTTCTCGGATTCAGGCTACTGTACCAGCTGCCTTGCTGCTAGAACGCTGTATATTATGTAATGAGCAGTTTTTACACCACATCAACTGGTTACAGTGGCCAAGATCTCATGAATCATACAAAAACATTCATTGAGTGTGATGGTTGCAGATAGTGGTGTTTGTGACGGCAGGTTGGGGGTTATGCAGAGTACAGAGCAGGTAGTAGGTGGGATGCATTTCAATGGCTGCACAACACCAGCTCTATTTGTGGGTGAAGGCAGCCCCGTTTCTCTCTGTTGGTCTCATGCTGCTGCTATACGTCCAACAGCGTTGTGACCCAGATCACTCGCTTTTAAAAAAAAAAATTTTTTTTTTACCCTCGCTCTTTTCTAAAAGCATCCTGTCCAACGTGGCTGAACCTTTTGGTCTTTTCGGTACTGAAAGATGCAATTTATATGTGGAGGGAAAAGACAGAGAGATGGAGAGAGGCTAGGACAGGGGGAAAAAAATGAGATGCTGATGTGGAAATACAATGAGACAGATGAGAGAGAGACAGAGGGAGGAAGCGGGAGACGAGAGGAAATAAAGGGAGACAGGAGGAGAGACATTACTCTAATGATTTAAGGGGTTTTTGTTTGCATGGCTGTGATGTAACGCATCAGCAATCAATGTTTTGATCAGAGCGTTCGACACGCATGCAGCGGGGCTTTTTCCCCCCACCTCCCTCCTCCTCCTCCTCCTCCTCCTCCTTCTGCTCATGATCGTGTGAAGCTCGCTCGTGGATCTACCGTAGCAGCACACACATGTACAAACACACACATGCTGGTGTCTGTGCTGGCTTTTCTGCTGCAGTAGACACGGGAGAGAGGAGGGGGAGCACTGGAGGAAGAGAAAGGAGGTGGAGAGGGGTGGGAGTGAGAGGGAGAGACGGAGCAAGGGAAATGGAGAAGGGGTGAGATAGTGGAGGGGGGGGGGGGGCGAAGGGACCGAAGGGGAGCCTGAGAGGGGAGACGAAGAGGAGGAAGAGGGGTATTGAGATAAACAGGGAGGAGGTGACAACCACAGGGAGAAAGACGTTGCATGATGGGGGTGGGGACCCTTGTCTTAACATCTTCGATTATCTGTGGAGGCTTGAGCCATCCAATCTCCCTACCCTGGCCCTCCTGCCTGCCTATTGATTGATAATCAATTGATTACCTTCTCTTTTTGTCTGTTTTGAAAGCCATTCTCTTTCTCTCTATCACCTCTTAAAATCTGAGAATGTTCACACGGACTATTGCTTATTCTACTGTGCTGGATGCTTACATGACCGTTAACCCATTGACAGAATTTATGGATGTATATGTTGCTGTTTGATGAGGTGTTATACAATACGATTTGCATCTGATTTCTTTATTGATCAGTGCCTGGTTGATATAGATCTGGCAGTGCAGCTAAGACAACGTGGAGCTGTGCTGTTATGTTTGACAGAAATGGTGCATTTTATCCACTTTGTTAAAGATTTGTTCTAACCCGTTTAAACTCTAATCTGCTTGAATGACAGTGATCTTAATTAAACATCCAAGGATCCACCAGTATCGATAAATGGTAGATATTGTTTGTTGTAATTGAACAGAAGGTAATCTAATTTGATCTAATCACTTGACACTCAGGTTGAATATATGGTGTTAAACTAAGATGAAGAAGATATTTTTTTACGAGTCAAAATTATGGGATAATTCTGAAAAATTAAATGTTACAATTACAGGAAGGAGAACTACCAATGTCAGGAGGTCCCAGTTTTGTATGTACAATGACCATGCCTTAAACGAACAAAATGCATGACAAAAACAGAGGTTTTAGGTCGTTTAACACCTGCAGTCAACTTCTTCTGGTTGGGACTGCTTCAATGTTCATTGTTCAGGAGGTTTTAGCAGGAGAGACATTATCTCTACTGGTCTCCTCCTCTCCAAAACAAACAAATCTGGTGTTTAAAACTGGCAAGAACACTGAATAAAGCAGTTTCATATGTAAAAATATGTGTTTCTCCAATGATGTTTGGCAGAAAGCTGCTAACATTTGCTCAGCTTGTTTCTCTGATAACTTGTAATTCAGGCAGCATTCCTTTTCTGTAGTTAGAAATGACCATCATCTAAAAAGTGGATCATTCAAATGTGGTTTCAAACAGGATATGAAGTAAATATATGATTGCCATTGATGGGTGACTAAACGATTGGTAACATGCAGGATAGTTGATTAAAATTTCATTTTTTTCTGTGTTTGAACATTGTTGGAAACATTTTGGGAAATGTGAGTACAAAACTCAACAAAGTATACAAATATAGGTATACATAAAACAGTTCAGTGTTGGATTTGGCAAATCTTCATTAAAGATATTAAGTTGAGTGACTGTTGCACACTATACTTTATATTATAAAAAGTACATTGATAAATGTAACACATTGCTATCCTGTTTGTTTGTCCTGTGATGTCGTCCCACTGACCCATACGTTTCTGTGTTTTGGTCACCTCCAGTTTTGCACCAGAAGGGCACAGTTGTCTTTGTCAGCAATCTCCTGACAAAGCACCATTTGTAGCTCAGCATGTACAAGATGCCCCTTTGCCCCCTCCAAATCAGACTTTGTGTGCCTGTATTTGGTTCATTTTTGGGGGAAGCTGTACTGTGTCCGGAGCCCCTCTCTCCCTGAAGGTCATGTCTTGTGGTTCATTGTTTGCTGTCCTTTTTTTTCCACAGTGCTCAGAGCTGGAGCACACAATGCTGTCATAAACACAAATGTGACCTGCTGCTGGGCCGGGCAGCCTCAGAACAGGTCGTCTCCGGGTAGAAAATCACTGTGGTGGACAGAAAATAGAAAAAAAACATGTATTGATAGGCGTCAGTGTATATATAGATATGGTGTTGGCTGGAAAAGAAGATGGCCCAGGGCACAGTTTGGGGGATGTTACCATTTTTGTCCGGGACATTGCATTATAATTTTAGGGGAGAAAACCTTGTGACAGAGAATTTGAGTAAAGTTTCTACTTCTCCAACCAGCCTTTCAACACCTGAGTCGCTTTCATGCTGTCCTCCTTTGATTTTAACCAGTATCAGACACTAATTTGAACTATATACTAGGTCACTTCTAATTTTAAAGTCTTGTGAGATTTTTTCGCACTAGTTTTGTTTGCCCCAGAGCCACGTCGTTTCCCGAACAGTTCCTCCTGACTCTGGTTGGAGCTTAGTGGGAACTGTGGTGGAGGTGACTGTGAACCAAACCCTGGACTCTTCTATTCTTCTGTTATTTGTTGTGCATACCCTTTATGCTCCAGGGAGATTTAACTCCACACCTGTCACTTTCATTACCTCTGTGTTAAAAAAAAGGTACACTTCACCACACAAATGTCTGGTTCTGAACCTCAGAGCTTTAACATTCCTTGGTGCCTGTTTTATTGCAAAAACGATGCTCTTTATGAAGTCAAAGTCGTGAACTACCATATTTGTCGACTGGGTCAGCAGCAAAACCTATAGTAGCCTAGTTAACAAAAGGCCCATTTTACAATATCAATATCAGTTTAAATGCATGCTTCCTTTTTTTCTTTTTTAAATATCTTCCCTGCTCTACATTGCAGTCACACAGTGTTTTCCAACAGGAATGGGAGCCGTTTTTCTCATCAGCAAAGCCACCAGACTTCTTTAACGAAAACAGCATTTTACCAGCAGATTTCAGGAGTTGTTGCTCTTCTGCAGAGGCAAAAGGTTAACTTGTTTGTGTTATTGCACAACTTTTAATTTATCTTTTAAAACAACAAAAGTCACATGATAACACCAAAAAGACAAATCAAGACCATGGTAGACCAGCAGCTCCTGTGTTCTGCAAGGAAAAATCACTGTTTTCTTCAAAGGAGGCTGGTTACTTTGAAGAGAATAAAACATCTTCTGGGTTGTCTGATGCCAGAGAAATCAATATATATATATATATATTATTTGGTAGCTTAAATACAATTTGCTGCATCTCTTCTCAGCAGCTATATATTGCTTAGCTTCAGTCGCAGTGCTCCAGTCTGCTTCTTTAAAATTTGGGCTGTGAAAAAGGACTCATGTTGCCTAACACAACCCCATCTCAACAAAATCAGAACTATCCCTTTATACGTGTTGAATTAAACTTTTACTTTTGGTGATTGGGTTAGTATTCATGCTTCCCAATTGTTTCCATTCAAACCCGACCCTGCTGAAAGGCCTATTTCCCACTTCCATTCTTGTGCATGTCCCTGTGGGCTTCATCTGAAAATAGCAAAGACAGGAAAACGAGGCCTTAATTTCATTCGCTGGTGGCAAATCTATTCCTCCATTACTGGTGTGAGGATGAGAATATGAACCTGTATGACCATTCTGCACATACTTAAAAAACACAAGACTGAAAATAGCTAAAGTACTAAACCTGTCTCGACAAAGCACAAAAAGAAAGGATGGAGGAAGATATTCTTAAGTGCTCCCCAAGTTTATTAAGGTAAACTGTTTTCCTGAAGCGGTAGCTGCTGGCAGGGGCGTGATAATTAGTCAACCTGCCTCTCCTGTGCCTGCAATTGGTAAATGTATCGTGTTCTGTTTCAATTTTCCCTGACAATGTTTTGTACCGCAGGCCATCTCGTGTTGTGTTTGCATCCTGGGAAGTCACAGTCCCTTGGTTTGCTGCCATGTAACTTGAGCACTGTCTGTTGGCGATACTTTACTGATGGATGCCTGATGTCTCATAACAAGGGCAAAGACTTAATCTCTGTGTTAAATAAGTGGCAAGCACTTTGAAGGGGTGAAAACAAAAACTGCAGTGGTTGTGATTTGGAATTGAATTGGTGGAATTTGTTGTGAGTACACTATAGTAAAGTTTAGTCTATGACTGATACATTAAGATTCCCGGAAATATGGACACCTGCATTTTTTTTGCTGAGAGATAGAATTTGTAGCTACAGCCAGCATCAGGTTAGCTTAGCATCATAGAAGACTGGAAACAGTAAGCCACTTTGTAGAAAAAATCCCAAAAAGTGCCTTTGTCATCTTTAAGTACCGGACTGTTTCTTGGCTTGGACCAGTAACCTTCTTGACTGTAGTGGTTGCCCAGCAACTGCTTACTGATGAGAAACAGTTTGGCACAAAAACCACAGCAAATTGTAATCTTTACTAGAGCTTGACCAATAAGGAACTGTTGAGGCTGCGAGCAATTTCATCTGGGAAAATTGTATCTGGGTAAACATTTACAATAATTAATATCATTATACATTATACACACAGTGTTTTACATTGTGAATTCCAGATCAGACCACTGGGAAAATAAAAGATACATTTTCAGCTAATTACTGACTATTTCAATAACTAAAATAAATCTAATAGCTACTTAAACATCTCTTTGTTCACTTTTAGCCACTTGCTGACCATTTAAATAAATAATAAAAATGAAATTAATCTAAATAAACATCAGTGTATTTGTTCAGTATTAGTCTGTTGCTGTCCATTTATTAAAAAAAAAAAAAAATAATATAAAACATATATTTCTATTTAAAGCATAATCTGTGCAACAAATGTTCAGTAAAAAAAGGTTCCATATCAGCAAAGGGTGGAAACTATACATGCAAATACTGATAGATTAGATTTCTGTTATTGGCTAAGTCATTCAGGATCTAATTTCAAATTGATGATTTTTCTATGGATTTAATGAGCAATATATTAAGTGTTAACTAGAGAAAGTGTCAGATTTTGTTCCCCTTGGAGAGAGCTGAGCTAACGGGCTGCTGGCTCCAGCTACACAGGCTATTTACCGTACAGACATATGAGTGGTATTGATCTTCTGTTGGCGAGACACAAACTGGTATTTCAAGTGTGTTTTCCACAACGTCGACCTATTGCTTAAAGTGTTACGTTACATTTCAGACAAAAACATTTAACAAGTTGTGTATTTATTAGTATGCTGCAGAAATTGCTTTCTCATCACTCCAAATACCTTTCTCCTTCTCTTTCTGTCCTTCTCAGCCATCTTCCTCTCCTTCCGCTGCCCCGGTCCATTTAGCAAAAGCCAGTTAAGTGCTGAATCAGCGCTCCACACCGCCGTACAGACAGTCAATTAGCCGGACCTTGTGGTAAACCCTGGACATTTTGCTCTTATTCTCTGGAATCGAAACGATGCAGGACACTGACATGGTGGAGAGCTCACACGGTGCCAGAGCCGATTACAGTGGTGGGAGTCTGATTCTCTAAATGGGGCAAATCTTGTCGAATCACACGAGAGAGCAGCGTATTGTGTACTATAGTCACACAGACCCGCCACACGCACAAGCACATGTATATGTAAACAAACAAGTACACAGTGTGCTTGCACACCGAGAAAAAATAGTTTTAATTGCGTGCTGAATCAAAGATCCTTTCGCTGCATCAAGATAGTCAATTATTCATGAGCAATATCCAGCACATGCTGTAACTAAAGAGAGGCTTAATGTGGTATCGAAACACATTCACCCACTTCCTTTACAACATGCATCTTACATTTGACCCCGCAAACACCTGGCGGAGTATAAATCACTTTCAGTGCGCTCACCTTTACACACCGGCCCCTGCTCTGTAAGTGTAGCTGCCCATAAACCACTCAGGCGAGCGTTCACACTTACAGCACACAGATAAATCACGCCATTCGACACGCCTCCACATGTAACCCCGCAGATCACGCTCACACATGCCAATGTCCCTAAAACACACCTTTAACAAAGACACAGACCAACAAACTGAAGGTGAAGCAACCTGACTGATGATTTTACAACCTTTCACCAGTTTAAGGGCTGAAAACATATATTGTTCTGTAGATTTGTGCAATCAACCAGTTTAATTAGCAAATTATTTCACTAAAATATTGTTAAACCTTCAAATTGATGGTTTTATTTGACTTAAATTCAAAAATTCTGTTGGAAACAGAGAAAAAGAGGGAGGCTTGAACCTGCAAATCTGTTTCACTTAAAATATGCAACATTTCGCCATTAGAATATATAAAAATCAACTAGACTAATATATATTTTTGGAGTTGTGGAGATACGTTATCCCAAATGTTTCCAATAATATTTTAGGGGAATGCATGTTAATCAACAACGTGCTTCATGTCCGCTGCTTGTCAATGCTGCGGTCTTATATTGACTTCCAGTTTTAGGCCACATTTTTATGATCACTTTTTAGAACTTGATTTTTTTAACCATGTTTCAGCTGAATGAAAGCTGCAAATCATCAGAGAAACAAACTGAGCAGTCGTTGGCTGAAGCTCCACTCCTCCGACAACGTGCCAAACAGTGTTGGAGCAACACATATTTTAGGGGTGAAACTGCTTTATTCAGTGTTTTTACTCATTTTAATCATCCGATGCATTTGTTTTGGAGATGAGGAGACCTCTGTGGGTAATTCTGCTTCTTGTTAATGAACACTGATAATGAAGGTATCACTCCGTCCTTTGATTGAGAGAAATGACGTTTTACATGTTAAAAGAATAATTATCAAAATTCTTGATTTATTTTCTCTTAATCATTCATCATATAAAAAAACACCTCAAAAAAATAATGGTGGCTGAGCATTTGGTGGATTTCTTTTTTAATAAATTGTAATTAAAATGAAAAGCTGCTTGCATTTCAAACCTCACTGTTATGATAGATGCCATCAGCTATTGTTATTTTTTTGTGGATTTATTTTTTGTATCCCTCAATTACAAAAAAATGTTAGAAAACCTTATAAAGGAAAAAGAAAAAGCAGCATGTTGCGTTTGAAAAAATAATGCTTACTGAGGACAGTTTCCTTGACTAAGCATTCAGTCTATAGTTGGCCATGTGTCGTTACCCCGTGGCACTCAAACAGTCAAACTGTATCCCTGCTCGTTCCTTTGGAAAATGACATTGGAGGGCGTCACTGGGACAATTCCTGTGTGACCATCTGCTTCCTCGTGATTGTCCCTCCTGTCCAAGTGGCAGCAGAGTGGAGGCAGAGCGAATGACTACTTTAAATAGAAATGTGATCTCTAGAAGTGTGTCTGATTCAGGAGTTCATTTGGATGGAAATGTATCAGAATGTCGTGTGGGGGTTTGTTGAGATCATCCTCTGAAATGTGTCCGTTTCGCAACTTTTGTTTCACTTTCTGAGCGTCACGACAAAGAAAGTTTGATACGTGTAGCGCTCTTGATAGGCATGAAGTCGTTTGTGCGCGTCCCATTTCATTCTCTGCTTTATGATGGAGCTGTGAGGTAGACTACAGATAGTTACTGAGGCGCAGAGGGACAAAGACAGAGGGAGGAAGGACAGAGGGGTGCAGGAGAAGAGGAGGAGGAGCGTGAAGGCAGTCAGTCATCAGAGCTATTAGGACAGGGACAGTTTTGCCAAACTTGCTTTTACGTGTCTTGAACATGGAGCGGCGGGTAGGAGAGGGAGGGAAAAGCGAGGATCGGCTAAGAGAGAGAGGGGGGTTGTGGGGGCTGCGTCGCAAGGACAAATGCACAAAGCATGCTGCAGTAATCTGGAGCGAATACAAAGCAGACGAGAGGGAACGGACACGTGTTCAGTTCACTCACCTCCACACAGTATTTGTTTGTCTTCACAACGGTTTGACAGGACTGCAGTGGGAATTAAATGGAGGGGACCTGAACGCTGCAGAGGATTCAACTCTGTGACGTGTCGACCGGAGAGCAGTGTGTGTGTGTGTTTAGGTGAGCTTACTGATTCAACTGTAGCGTATCAAGGAGTTGAGTCATTCAGGGAATGTTTGAAACAGAAGTCAGTTTTTAAATTGAAATTTTTACCAGGATCACTTCCAGGAGCGCTAACCTCAGAGTCGTTTTTTGCACCAGTTGGAAAATCAGGGATACGCAGGGATTACCCCGAGCAAAAGCTAATTATATCTCTAATAAGTTCAGCGCAACCTTCCCTCCTCCTCCATCTCCTCCCGCGTTCAGTGTTTTTCGCACATATGCAATCATGCAACACGTCGCGATACGTCCCTCCTTCCCTTTTCCAGCGCTTCACCTCTACCGCCCTTCATTATTCCGCAGTGTCCCATGTTGGGTGCTGGGTGACCCCTAGCAACGGGCCTGCAATCTCCCACTTTAACTGCCTGTCCTGGCCCGGACACCGGCGTCCTCTACTAATGTCTATTACATTTTCCTTCAGGGGGGGCATGGCTGCAGCTCCACTGGGACAGGAAGAGAGGCTAACAAGAATTTGATATCTCCTCTGATATTGCTTTCTGTCTATTGTCAGTGTGTTATTATCAGCTGTCATGGATCCCCTCTTTGAAATAAGCTGAGGGGGCCACAGGATCTCTCTACTGCTCTGCGATGGTAGAACCACCACAATCAAAATGTCTGTCATGTTATTGCAGTACAAAGAGGAAGCTGCATGCAGGAATTTAACTGATGTAGCACTAAAAACATCACCTAATCGGTAACTGTCAATCTGTCCGTTGTTTAGGTCATTTTTCAGATAAAGTGTTTGTTGATAAGAGCTTCTCAGATTGAAATGCCTTCAAACCTGCAATAGCTGATTGATTCTGGTGACAACAGGAGCACAGAGCAACATATTTCATATTTAGTCACATATTTACCCTCCTTATAGCTCCATTTTTGGTTTCCATCACCTCCTGAGGGACATCTCTGGCCGCTTAACCCCTTATCATTCAGCCTCCTTTAAGTGATAATTGGGGTTTGTGGACAGTGGATTTTAGCAGAGATATCAGGTCAACAAAAAATGAAACCGAGAAGCTGTGTATGTTATCTGAAAACTGTGACTCTGGTCATAAATCTCAAATGGAAATGACCTAATGAATCAATTATGTTTTGCTTTCTTAAGTCCATTTACACGTTTTAATTACCTTCATTTTACTACAAAACACTTTTTCATTCTATTTTTATACAGCAGCACCTGTTAGAAAGAAATTTCCCCCTGGGATCAATTAAGTATTTCTGATTTTGATTTTCTGATTCAAGACCCCAGTTTGCAAAATATCCTAAGACAAAGGTCAAAAATGGCACATTTTAGTACTTGAACCAGCCCCATGAGCCCAACGTCCCAAGGCTGGTACATCTGAACACAAGAGGCTGATGCTTCTCATTGTTCCGCAGGTAGATTCAATGTTCTAATTATCGTGACGGACTAACAGCATACGATCGCTGGTCATCATTTTTCACATTAATAACTGAGGGATAATTACAAGTTCTATGTGGTAGTAACTGTAATTAGCGACTTAATACCGAATGAATACTGTAGCTGCGGTTAACATTCCTGGCCATGTTTCATGGACTCACATGAGGAAGCCTTGAGGTTGAGGGTCGTAAACGGCTAAAAGCCACTAAAGTAATTCATAATTCAACGGGTAGAAAAAATGAACGACATCTTTTCTGTACTTCTCTCTCCTCCTGTTCACCCCTCTCTCTGCCTCTCCACTCAGTTGTGCTGCCTGTCCATTTCACACGCCATGTCCCTGAAGGGGACTCTCTCTCTTTTGACATTTTAGTTCCCTTTGTCTTGTTCAAGAGTGTTTGACTGTTTAGTTTCTTCCTTTTTTTGTAATCTCAGCCTAAAGTAGCAAAACCTTCAATTACTCTGCAGTGTTTCTCAGAATATAATGGCGATGATGACAACACTGATGATGAAGGCAAAAGTGAAGGCTATTCCTGTAACCCACCCAAGGTTACACTCACACTGCCGCTAAGTGGCTGCTTTGGACGTCTCTGAGTGATGGCCACAGTCATTCACCTAAGATAATAGATTAATCATCCGATCCAAGTCGAACCCATTGCTCGGGTTGCCCTTCAGAAGACCGTTCTGTATTTCACATCGTTTAAATGTTCATTTTTCATGCCTCATTCATGTGCAGATTTCACATCATCCTTCAATGTCTTCTTATCACTGCTGACTCTGCAGCAGTGGTCGCCCATTTGCTTTGCCCTCTGGGAAAGACTCCACATGCTCAGTCTAACCGGACGCCGTTTGTCATACTAATGCTGATCAAACATCACCATCAGCGTTGAACAAAAGCACTGTTAATCAGAAGCAAACCCCCTTTATTTGCCTCTGTATATCTGTCAAGGTCACTCACCTTTGACCTCATAAATGCTAATCTTTCATCGGACAATCAGCAGCCGGGTGAATGATCACAGTGCTGCTCTACATTCAGCCCTTTACGCCAGCTGTAGGAGCAGTATTTGGTTTAGTCCTGTCCTTGGTGCCTGAAAGCAGAGGCTAACGCAGTGGTTGTCATGGTGACAGAGAGCCAGGCAGGGCTGTGGTAATACTGTAATGATAAAGCTCTTCTGGATGGTGCTGCAGTAAACACAGCGCCACTAGGGTCCCGTTAAGGAAGAGCGCGGCACACCGCCGTGCATGCAAAAACGCCTGTAGGGCTAATATCAGCTCCGACAATCTCTCCTCGGTTATATCACTTACATTCATGCTCTCCCAACACCTCCTCCTTTCTTCTTCTCTATCTCTTTATTGCACTCTCACTCTCCAATGACCTGCTCTCTCCCTCTAGATTGGTGAGATTCACGTCATTGTCTTCTCTCCTCCGCTCGCCTTTTCATCTACTCTCCCTCCATTCCTCCACTCTTTCTTCTTCATTCATCCATCCAAACACAATCAACGCTCTCTATCATCAACTCTCTCTCTCTGAGCCTCTTTCTCATTTGCTTCTCTCTCTTTCTCTCTCCATCTCTGACTCCGGCTCTTTTAAATT
>JAOWBC010000617.1:10833297-10875231 GCA_028566105.1 Hypoplectrus providencianus
GGCTGGTATAGGGGTAGAGGTAGGAGGGTGATTGAGAACCTCAGTGTGTGTGTGTGTGTGTGTGTGTGTGTGTGTGTTTTCATGATACAGAGGGGGAGAGCACTGCAGCAATCTGAGAAAGTAGGTCAGACACAAGTGAGAAACATAGCGGAGGAGAAAAGAGGTAGGGAGAAGAGATGGAGATGGAGAGGGAAAAAAAGGCGGGAGAGATGGGGAGTGTGGGGGAAGAGAGTTGTGAGAATATAGAAAACAGACAACCTGGAACAAACCTGATGGTCCGAGCTGTCAAACTATTTTGAGAGAAGCCTTTAAAAAAACACATTTATTGAGCAAAAAATAGATACCGATACAACCACATCAAAGCGGAGATTGGACATTTGCTTGAACTACATCTCTGACATTCCCAGAAGGTCACTTCTTTGGCTAATATTAATCATAGCTAATCTCCTCAATAACTACAGCGGCTCAGAGCTTTAAGTCTTCTGCTTTGCCTGTTTCTGTCATGAAGGCACTTGGAGAATATATGTATAGTGTCATTTTCAAAATCAAAGAAAAGCTGCGAGAAAGAAGCGAGACCTTTTTAAGAAAAACATCCAAAATCTGGTTCCCTGCGTTTGCTTAGTTATACGGCTTCCTCCTATAAGTATGTTGCTCTTGATATTACATAAGTGCATAATGTCGAAAATACACCGTGACATGCACAATACACTGAAGGCACTCAGGCTTCTTATATATATGGGCTCCACTCAAGTATGAATTACCTTTCTCTTTTGCTCTTCAGGCCATGTCTGTTTTATTATTTATTTGATAAAGCACAAAGTATACTGCATCTATAAATACACTGCGGGGCTCGTAGGAATGGGCTGCAATGGGGGAAAGATTGTGCCTCAGCCACGCACACACTGGTGTTAGCACGCTACTGTCATTGATTCAGACACAATTGAATGGTTACAGTAGAATCATAAGCTTGGGTACATATAGGAAGTTCACACAGATGTTCATTGCTGAGAAAATTGCCTTCGAGCGATGCTAAAACAAACAAACCTGAGAAATAAACTCATTGAGAACACAAGAGCTTATTTTTGCTTTATGTCTAAGGATTTACCCCAAGGACAGAAGTAGACAAGCAAACACGGAGCTGGAAGACACTGTTATATAGAAAAGATGCAAATATAAAAGCCCCCAAATGTAGAGGGGCTCAGCTAAATGCTAGCTCTAATATAAACATTTTATTTTGAAAACATTGACTTGTACAACTTGTTTCAGTAAAACCAGCTTAAGCTTTGCAGAAACAAACATGTTTCATGTAAACCTGAGGCCATTTCAAGGACATGATGTTTAATATTTCTGACACAAAACTGATAATTACTGATTATAATGATAACTGATAACTATTGTGTATTTATTTGCTCCAAGTAAGACCATATCTACATATACATCAAGTCCAACAGTTCTTCAACATGCTTGGGAGGGACGGTAGGGGCATTTGATGGTATATCTGCTTTAATGACCCCAAACAAGCTTGTATATTTCTATTTATTAAAAAATGTTTTAAATCCAATCACAGAGTTCTCCATAATTTAAAACAAATAGGTTTTATTGTTCATAAAATCTTTTACTTTTAGTAAAACTCATGCAGTATTATTAATTTGATAAATTCAATCACTGTAAGTCTTCACTTCCTGATGGTAATGATATTACATGATGACAGCAAATCTATTTTTATGGCTTCATTGTTCATTACAGTCATTTATGACTGTCAGATATCATTTGATGGGGTTTGATGAGGCTGATTATCTTTGGACTTTGATCACAAATTACACTAAGTTTTAAGAGCAGGTCCACTTTTCATCTAGTTTGGTAATAAACTCTTGATTTCCATTAGATCTTGTTGAACAAAGTCTATTTTAGAATTGGTCCAACATTTCAATGTGTCTGACCATTACAAAGGGAGAAAAAGTGAGGTGTTTTTGTGTACGCAGGATAGTATTAAGCACTTGTGTATGTAGTAAGTAACACATAAGCCAGTTGTTTTTCACTGCTGTTGCCTTAATGTAGTTTTTCATTATGCATTTCTATGCTCTTTGTTTTGCCTAATTATCTTAATTTGCTACTGACTCTTTCTCTTGCTTTCTTTTCTTCCTCTTTCTTTTTTTTCTGTTTGCTGATTTCTTTCTTTCCTGCAGTATGTGGCATTTGGCTCCCTGTTCTTCATCCTCATCTCCATCTCCACTTTCTGCATGGAGACGCATGAGGCCTTCAACACCATCCTCAACAAAACAGAGAACGTCACGGTGGGCAACTCGACCCGTGAGGAGATTGTATACGAGGTGGTGACCGACAGCTGGTTGACATACGTGGAGGGTGTGTGCGTCATTTGGTTCACCATTGAGGTCTTGCTGCGAGTCACCTTCTGCCCAGACAAGCTTGAATTCTTCAAGAGCAGCCTCAACATCATTGATTTCGTTGCCATCCTGCCCTTCTACCTGGAGGTGGGCCTGAGCGGTCTGTCCTCCAAAGCTGCCAAGGATGTCCTGGGGTTTCTCCGTGTTGTCCGGTTCGTCCGTATCCTCCGAATCTTCAAGCTGACCCGCCACTTTGTGGGTCTCCGTGTCCTGGGCCACACCCTGCGTGCCAGCACCAACGAGTTCCTTCTGCTGATCATCTTCTTAGCCCTTGGTGTCCTCATCTTTGCCACTATGATCTACTATGCTGAACGAATTGGCGCAGACCCAGATGACCCCACTGCCAGTGCCCACACCAACTTCAAGAACATTCCAATTGGATTTTGGTGGGCCGTGGTGACCATGACCACACTGGGCTATGGAGATATGTACCCGGAGACGTGGTCAGGGATGCTGGTGGGTGCCCTGTGTGCCTTGGCCGGTGTGCTGACCATTGCCATGCCTGTACCTGTAATTGTCAACAACTTCGGCATGTACTACTCTCTGGCGATGGCCAAACAAAAGCTGCCTAAAAAGAAGAACAAACACATCCCCCGAGCACCACAACCAGGGTCCCCCAACTACTGCAAGCCAGATGCCCTGGCTATGGCTACTGCATCACCACAAAGGCTCTTGGGAAATGTCCTAGGTGGAGTGATGGGGTCTGGAGGCATTGGGGGTGACTGTCCTCTCGCCCAAGAAGAAATTATAGAGATTAACAGAGGTGAGATATATATATATTTTTTTTTTTCAAAGTTCTAGTTAACTCCATTTTGAAAGTTTAGGAATGGCAGCTTGAGTTGTTCATAGTAATGATATCAGAAGTCCAGTGGAGGATTAGTGCCAAAGAAAGAGGAAGTGATGCATAGTTGATTCTGAATCCACCCTGGAGAAATCACTGGCCCATCAGAACTCATGTGTAATTTATAATCAACTGGTAGGTCCACAGTTGCCTTAAGGCACCCATCTGTCAGGGAAGAACAAACACTTTGGAAGGAAAATGAACTCAATTATCTGTTAAAACAGCTTAATGCATCTCAATTTGGGCTGACTGCACATATTTTCTCTCTGGCATTAGCAGTAAAGTCTGGAGGAGAGATAATTCGGCTCTTTGTTTGCGCTTTACATGCTTTAGCATCAGGCGTCAGTCACATGCAACAATAATGCACCTTTAATGCATTACTTTACTGCCTTAGTCATCAGTGAGCCAGAAAATATTGGTTTCATCAGTGCTTTTACTACATCTCGTCTGCTTGGCTTCCCTCCAGACTAAAAAGCTTTCCTGTAGGTTGTGTCAGATGATTTTCTTTTTAGCAGGAAGTTGTATTGGTCAAAATTCTGACAGCTGCCTCCCAGACTGCTCTGCAGTATCTTCACCACATGATGGGAACATATTTTATCCTGATGCCTCAATGAGCATGTGGGTGACCATGACAGCTGTCATTTCATGAACATTATTTACCACTCAACACTTTGAAGGTTTTACAATGTCCAAGCCTACTCTATGTTAAATAAAGATTAAGTTATTAGGATTAGGATATTCTCTTATTAGTCCTACAATGAGGAAATTCAACCCCTGCATTTAGATGATCCATTTACACACCATGCTAGGGGCAGTGGGAAGCACATTATTGTGCCTGAGGAGCAGTGGGGGGTTAGATGCCTTGCGCAAGGGCACCTCAGTAAGGCTTCATATCAGAGGTGGGACCAAATCATTGTTTTGAAAGTCAAACATAGGTCTCAAGTGCTTGCAGTCAAATCCCAGGTCAAGATTAGTACTAGTATCCTTAACTTTAGAGTTTTCAGTAATAAATAATTTATATTGCCACTTCACTAAATGTAACGCTGTTTTTACAGCAAAGTACTATTAGTTCTTCATGACTGAATTGGCTGCTATCATTTGGTTCAAATTAAAATGATCTGGGGAGTTAATTGTCAACCTGCTAAGAATTCAGAAAAAAGGGGAAAATAAATCATTTCTGGTACATTTCTTTTTAATCTAAGATTAACATTTCATCTAAATATTAGTTTTAATCTTTTAATCTCAGCTATTTTTAAATCAAAGGGCAAAATACAACTTCAGTCACAAGTCACTTGTGTTGATGTCCAAGTTGAGACTTTTTGGATTTTACCAAGTCTAAAGTAATCAAAATTGTGAGTCAAGTCTGACTTGAATCCAAGTCACACATCTTATATATATACATAGTGATTTCATACTTGGTTGATTGTGTTGTCTTTCAGTTTTTAATAAACAAATTGCAAGTTAAGTTAAGAATCCTTAACCCTGTTAACAAGACAACTTTAACTTGTTAAGCCAAATAAAAACATCCAAAAAAATGTGGCCTTTAAGACGTTCTGGAAGTTTTTCCGATAAATTCTTTATAAACACTGTCACTGATGATAGTGATTTCCTTGCACATATCTGCATATAAAACTAAAACAGGCATTGATGATAAATAAGACACACAAGATGATCTTCTCTATAATTATGTTGTGAGTGTGCTGTATGTTGTCTTCCTCTAGATTCCAAGCAGAACGGCGACGCAGCCTCGGCCGCCCTGGCTAATGAGGACTGTCCCACCATCGACCAGGTGCTGAGCCCAGACGAGAGAAGCCCCATTGGGCGAGGGCCTACCCGGGAACGCTACCAGCAGGACCGCGCCTGCTTCCTGCTCAACACCAGGGAATTCCGTGCCACAGATGGGAATGTGCGGAAAGGTACGTTTCACACCAGGAGACGGATGCAAAAACATGCACATCTTACATAAACAGATCCACACAGCAAGATGCAAGGCACAACATACAGTCAACATATATAATCTATATGTCTAGTGTGCAGCCGATGCAGATAAGTACACACAGTATGTATATAAAATCCAAACATTTAAAGATGGCTCCAATCACAGCTAGCAACAACACATACACATATATCCAGTCACACAGTTACAACACATGCATAAACACTTAGCTCTTCTGCTCTGCTTCTACTGTTTCCACCTCTTCACATTCATGTTGTCTGTGTTTCCATCACCGCTTGGTATCATATTTTATTTCTTCTGTCAGACAAGATTTTCTGTCCCTCTACTTCTCTTCTTTTAATTTTCTCTTTCCTCAGTCATGTCCTCCATCTTTCCATGGTGTCTGTGAATTGAGTTCCTGTGTCCCATAATGCCGCAATCATTCATGCTCATTAACAATCTCAGTCTTTCTCTGTCTTCTGGACTCAGACAGTTGACCATGCATTAATTTACTTCTCGTCACTTCTGTTTCTCCCTCTCTGTTTCTCTCTCTCTCTCTCCTGCCTCGCATTGTCCTTTTTTTTTTCCTGCCCTCCCCCTCCTTGCCTCCTGTGATGACTTTTCCTCCCTAAACTGCTGCACATTTCCCTCCTGCCTCCCTCCTCCTCCGTCCCATCTTTACTCCCATCCCGATTTGTCCCTTCCTTTTTTCCTTTGTGCTGCACCGTAAACCCTCTTCCCTTCTTCTTCTTCTTTTTTTATTTTACTATTTTTTACCCCATGTGCATTACCTTCGTGCTCATAACAACCTGACACCTTTATTCATTTAATACTGCAATCCAACCACCACCAATGCCGCCAACCTGCACCAAAACACTCCCTCACACTCCCTCCAAACTTTCAACACCCCCTGTTGACAACAAACTAGAGGCAGCAGCCCTGGCACCCAGCCCAGACTCCCCTCTGACTGAGGATTGGTATAAGATGGAAGGGTCTCTGTTACAGCAGGACCTCAATGCAAACTCCACCTCATCCTGGATCAAACCATAGACCAGAGGTAACACTGAAAAAAAACCCCATAAAAATAAAGGAGCCCATATTCTAGTCAACTTCTGACTGAAATCATAAAGAAATTTGATCTGGCTCTCCATCATATAGCATGCTTTTACAGTTGCACAAACTACACTACACTCACTGTGACACACATGCAGCTGCACACACTATGCATGACTTCAGATCACAGGTACACCACCATTTCCACAGTGTTGTGTCTACATGTTTTATGGAGTGTCACCTGTGAAAAGTCTTCCCTGTGACTGAGTGTTGAAAGTGTGCTGTCAGTTTTAAATGATCAAGTTGAGCTAAGGTTAGGTACTGCTTAAATCTCAACATCAAGGTGTTGGGTGGCATTTTAGGGCTCATTGTCTGATTTGTGAGGTATTTTATCTGATGACACCTAACCTCAGCCCAATATCTGACCTGCATATACATTTTGTGAACTCAGCGACAATCAATAAAAAATGTAAAAAAAAAAATAATAATTAAAAAAAAATTGGAAAGAAATGGGATTTCACTGTGATATACACCCACACTGAATAAGGTGCACAAAAATGTGTGTTTGTGTCTTTGAGGTGAAACTTGCATACAGTCGTGATGGCCGTGTGGGGCGTACACATGTGCAAATACATCTAGCAGCTCAAGTGAAAATAACCCGTGTCCTGTGTCAATAACTAATAAAACGTAACTCTGAAGAAGATTGAACGGGAACAGCGGGTCACGTTGTTGTCTGATGTGCCTCTGTGTTGTTGTTGTCTCTCTCTTCAGGTTGTGTCATATCACGCGTGTGTATGTGGGCTTTTTCATTCTTACATGTTATACACTGTGTCTCTGTCCTCTCAATGCCGTCTGAGTGTTGTGTTTGTGTTGTCGTGTGTGGCTTAATTTTGTTTTTCCCTTCTACTGTGTTTATACGTGTTACTCCCCACCCCATGGACCTCCACCTTGGCAAACAAAAGCACACACTGCAATTTAGAAAGGCTTTACCTTGAAAATAAACATTTTCTTCTACCATTTCAAAACATATGTTTATGTATTCTTTTTCTTCAGACAACAGGGTTATTCCCTATATCCTAGAACACACTTCAGGCTCAGAGATGTGCATACATGCATGAACATAAGCCCTGTTTTATGTAAAATCAATCGGCCAGTCTTGATAGATTCACCCAGCTGAGTGCAGTGTCATGTATGATAATGATCTGTCCAAGGCCCAAGGTCACTGGGGTGAGTGGAGCCATCTCGGTCAAGGGATAGTACCTCTTGAAACATGCCACGCTGAAAACGAACATTTTAAACTGTGATCATGCAGCGTTTTACTTCAGCTGTGTAAACAAAACCAGTCATCACAATACCTCTTTACCAAAATACTGTGCTGTGAGCGTGTAATGGCTCTGAAATACTATTCCCTAGACCATGTGTCTGTGGTTTCAGCGCCTAGTGTAGTCCAAAGTTCAGGACCTTTTGTATTTGCACTTGTGAAGATCTGGATAGAAATCAAAAGGATTATGAGCTGCACTCGGTGACTGAAACACTAACTGACCAGACAGACACACATACGCTATGACAGGTTTGATTGAAAAGTGGCTACATGCTGTCTAAGGTAAGCAAGCCTCGAGCTGTCCAAGCCCTTCACTTACAGGTCCCTGACATTGCTTCAGTGTCAATGGTTCTTCTGTATAACTACAATTAAAGTGCTGCAAAAAAATCCCTCTTTAAAGAAAATCAGGAGCCTTTCGAAGAAAGCAAGTGACGGAGCATCAGGGTTTTGGCTTCATTAAGAAAAGTTGCAAACTGTAATACTTGTGTTTAGGTTAGGGATCCAAAGTCAATCTGTGATATTAAATAAGGCTGTACTGAATCGTTTTAAGCTTCAAAGCTTCATCCAACTTCTTCTAAATCTACATTTGAGTGCTGTACAGCTTTTTTTTTTTTGCATTTATTAATCCGTTTAACTACAGTGTTTCTTTCTGCACAGTTAGTTAAAGATCAAACTACATTATTATTAGTATTATACTAATACTAGAATTAAATTCCAGTGGTTGCTGCATAGAAAGCCAGAGAAAACACTAATGCAGTGGTTTAACTGGTCCTGGATGGCCCAGTTTAACTTCATAACAACAGTCTTTCCTTTGCTGGTTAGACCTCAGTGTTCACCAGCCCACTGCAACCCCTGACAATGGCTAAATTCAAGTTTATACTTCCACAAACTGAAAGCTCATTACTGAGGCCACCATCTGCACTTCTAGGGGCAGGGAGTAAGGGGGTGCAGGCTAATTCATGTCTCAGCTCTATTCTGAGAAAAAAAAAGAGAGGGATCATGGGGCAAGTACAAGCTCTCCCTGTTTTGAACAATAAAATACAAACAAATAATCAGTATATCGCAGTCAGTCATCTGTTTCCATGAATGAATTTCGATGCAAATTTTGAAAATTTGGAAAGTTTTAGAAGATAAGCACACTTGAGTTGTTTTTGTTTTTTCAGATAATAGCTCATTTGCTAAACTGGAGATGAAAGTGTTTTTTTCTAAATAAATTTGGAAAAAGCAAACATTTAACTCACCTGACTGATCTGCGAGAACAATCTGACAGAACAATTAAAAGCTGCACAATCGAATCCAATACCTGTTTTTTCTCTTTAGCAAACTATATTTCTGCTACTGTTTACTGAAGGATTAGCCTACAGCAATAGATTACACTTTTATCTTCTGACTAATGAAAGTTTATGCAGCTATATTTATTTGCACTGAACCAGTTGATGGAAACGTCCCTAATTTGCTTCTTCTTTAATGCAATATTATACAATTTTGCTTCAAAACTCCCTTTGAATTTAATGGAAACATTTCTAGTGTTGATCTTCTGGCTGGTCATCAAAAATAAATCTGATGAATCGCCTTATTCAAATATAACCATAGCTATTTAAAGCTTCATTTGAAAACATCAGTAGGATCTTTAGATGTAAAGGAAAAACAAACAAAAACAGATTCAGTACAGCCCTTATATGTAATATGTTAAGATTCTTGCATTGGAGAAAGAAATTACTTGGTGCTTAGAGTAAATACTCCAGAAATCTGATCTGTTTCTCTCCATTACTGGAACCTGATTCTCCTGCATTTGATTAACAGGTCATGTGATTGACATATAGCCAATCTTTGTCCAGTGCATTAAAAAGTCTTTGGCTACATATGAAAAATTGTAGATATGGATGTTATTACAAATACCAATAATTACTTATCAGGGAAAACATCAGCACTCCAAGGGAAGACAAACTGTACCTAATATTTAGAAAATGATTCAAACCCCACTGGATGTGTGTTGGTTAACACTCCTGCTCTCCTTCTTGTTTTTAAAGAGGGATTCTCACGCTGTATAAAACTCATTCCTGTGTGCTTCAGTTGTGATTTATTTCATAGAAACATGCATAAGATGTCTTTGCCAACTTGATTTAGCAGCTTTTCAGTTTCTTCTCTTTGATTGTTGGCCATTTGACTTCTTCCCCACCCAATGTAATATGCATGTCTCACTAAGGTCAAACGGTCAATCACCCCTTTGATTGCCCACTCCCAATCACTCCTCGAGACCTTCAAGGATCTCGTTTGTTTCTGTCTCTTTCTCTGCCTCTCTCCCTCTCCACACTCTCTCCTTCCAGTTCCTCGTTTTATGTGTACAAGTAGTTTTTTTTCTTTAATTTATTGGGTTTATGTGCTTCTTTAAGTCCTGTGTTTATAACATGGTGTGTGTGTACACCGTCATTATATATTTTTGTGGAGTAGTGACTTTGTAGAGCCTTGTGTTGTAGTGTTATTGTTTGAATGCTTTGTCTTTTCAATGTGCGTAGGAAGTTTAAGTTTTATTTATTTGAATTTATATATTTTGCTGGTTTCTGTGATTATGGTCTGTTTTTTTTTCTTGTCTTTGAGTTTTGTAATAGTGAGTTTTGTTAATTGATGTTTCGATTCCCCTATGTTCTTCCTGTGTTCTACTTTGAGTTTTTACCATCACCTACTCTCCGTCGATCTCAATTTGAAAGATAAAGGAAATTGCCAACAAAACATAAAAATGGCACAAATCTCACTGGTTCAGGGCATCATTTCCATAACTTATTTGACAAATAGATCAATATGTATTACCAAATTCAACCAAACTATTAAAATGTAACATTTTTCATGGATTTTTGGTCCAAGAATCCAATTTATATTGATTATTGCAAAACTCTTACCATTTAAATCAACAATTTAATACAGTGTTGAGGTTTAAGAAATAATAGATATAATTTTAAATAAGCTTGACTATTTAGCAGGGCACATTTGCCTGTCATCCACATTTCATCCCACTGTCACTTACCCGTTGTTTACTATTCATAATTATAATTAATAACTATTATGTTTATTAGGATAAATGTTGGTTGTTTTTTATTTATCTAATGTTGGGGCTGTGTATTAAGCAAAAATAAAGGTACTCGTTACCTAATTTCTGGGAAACAGAAGTATTCAGTTGCATGTAATGCACCACTTTCCCAAATCCAATAGATATTTACATAATTACAATATATGCAGAACTGCCACAATGCCACATAGAACACTTGCAGTGCTTGTTTGCAAAAATAAAATTACAAAAAAAAAAAAAAACCTACATACAAAGAGTATTTTTTCTTAGATCTGGGCACAAAATATTGTTTTGCACTGCAGAAGTTTGGATACTACTTGGAACTGGGTTATTTGGTCCATATCCAGCCCTAATTATTATGTAAAGTGGCTCTGTACAACAGGCAGCTAAATAAGATGTACTAACTCCTAATTTAACTTACAAACTCCTTTTGTGTGAAAATGTGCCAGCGTCCTCCTGTATGTCATTGTACCCTTGTAAAATCGGTCCTACATTGTCCTGCATGCTCTAACATCGTGTGACAATACCAGCCTGTGTCTTACAATGTTGCCTCATTGCAACAATCTGCAAATATTCTTTTGTCTAAGCCAGATTTGTACCTATACATATGTATATATGTAGAGCATATGATTAATATTTATGTATGAGTGGTTTAAATATATAAAAGATTTAATATATTTGAGCTTTAATGGTAACAGCTGTCACATGTTAGTCTGTATGACCTACATGCAGCTAACAAGAGGATGAAGGATCCAGTTTCATGTGATTTAGTTTCCCCAAAAGACATAGAGGTGCTGTATGTACTGTACGGACACATTGTGGCTTCAGTAACGACCATGAAGGGATCAATACATCTAATAATGGGTAACAGGAGAGGACACCATCTTAAACAGGCAATTGATCCCATGTAAGGATGATACAGTATGTGGCCAAGCTGAGAATAGAATCTGAAGAGTCAGCAAATCCCATGTCCTCCACAGCAAGAACACGCTTAGAAAACTACAACACACATGTGAATTAGAGGAAGTCGAGTAGCTGTCGTCAATCTACATAAATACACGCATATGTGATTGATTAAGTGACTTTTTTCAGTTTGTATCATTCAAAAGATAATTTCCTTGGAAAACAGTCTGGTGAGAATATTTGCAGTTTCTCCTCTCTCTGTTCCTCTGTGTCCTCCCTGTCCATTACCTCCTCCTTCTGTGATTAACACTCATTCTCCATCCCATCCCCAGGCCGCCACTGCAGTGCAAGTGTAACTAAAGTCTGACTGTAGGTAGGTACGCACTCCATCTATAGTGTAAATTAAGTGTGACTTTGGGCAGGAATTATGTCATCACTGAATACAGTGACAGCCAGACTCAGTATTTCCCAATAGACGATCCCAGAGCACAAAACCCCTGTTGATGTTGTAAATACAGTACTTAGCACAGTGAGAAGGGAGCCAGCAGACCGTGACAGACTGCAGTGGCTGAGACATGATTAACTTTTATCAGCATTCTCACTGTCATTTATGAAAACACTCCTTGCCTTTAATTCTACCAAGCAATACTTTTATACACAGCAGAGGCAAACTAATGTAGCTTTGGGTTGCGAAACAGCATATATCTGAAAATTTATTAAGACCATGTTACTGCCCCGTCTACATTATTCTTCATCACCCTCACCTTCATCTAATAACCAGATGGGAACCCTTTCTTTCCTCTTTTCCATACTTAACTCATTCCACTCTTGACAATCTTCTGTTTCTAAAAAGAGCCAAATAACAGTGCCTTCATTAATCACTGCTACCTATATGTTTAATAGTTCAGTTGTAGTTTGGTTTGAAATCATAACGTAGATGAAACATAGTGTCTGTAGTCTGTTTATTGCAGTAGCAGTGCATTTCTCATCTAATTTTCCCTTATTATTTCTTTCCACAATCTGCATACTGACTAACACCAAAATAGATCCAAAGGTATTTCCCAGCAGAATCAAAACCTTTCTTCGTAACTTCATATAAGGGCTTCGCAAATGCAAAGCTGCTTTAAGAGGATTCGCCTGCATTCACTGGCAAGTGTTGCTGTACTTCTGCGACAACGTCAGGTTAGGTGTTTTTTCTGTCCCTGCTGTTATTGGCCCTCAACTCCGATTTATCATCACAAAAACATTCGATGCAGTCTGACAATTTGTCTCAATACATTTGGTTAGTATGAACAAAATAGTTTTGGAACTTAACTTGAGTTTGAAGCCTCACCACAGATTGAGCCGACAGCTTCTCAGACAGATCTGTGTGGGACATGCAGCCTAAGAAACCCAGTGAAAATGCATCATAAATATTTCACCGCATTGCCATCCGACTAATGTGCCTGAGCTAGTCCGAATAAAAAAAGGACGTTTATTTTGGTTGGCTCAAATGATGCGTAATCTAGAGTGGTGGAGTGGTGGCCGCAGTCCACCACAATATTTTCCATTCCAGCAGGAAGGTACAAAGGGCGTCATGCTGTACCAGTGGGTGTTTTTTTGTTGTCTGACTCTGGCCTTGTGATGCTTGGAGTTTGACAAAAACTTACACAACTTACATAATCAAACTATGTTGACATCAAAGTTTAATTTAATTATATTGAACTTAGATATAAGCAAATGTAACACATTCCAAATGAAACTGTAACTCCATCCATCACAGGTCAGTTAGCCATTGTTAGGGCGGATTTGACTATCTGCTACCTACCAATGGTGTTTTTCACTTCACCTGATGCAACAACACTCTGTCAGCACAGCACTCTCTGTAGCTGCTTCTTACAGGGGGAATTTAATGTCTGCATGCTGTATTACACACCAAACGTACAGTGGGAAAAGACCCATAGGCCAATGCAAAATGCAATATTCTTTGGATTCATTGGTTTTGTAAATAACGATTGGCATTGCAGGCGGTGTATCTATTACATTTTAAAGTCACATTGTTCATTCCATTGTTCTAACTGCCCAATAGCCTGACAAATTTCCCACTGGACTAAAATCCCATTAGACTGACAGGCCATTATCCCGAAAAACAAAAATGCATTGCTTCGAACGCCCAACAGTCCAAAAGTACACACTGGAATAGTGTATTCCATTAATGTCACTGTAGGTATTCCTGCTTGAAATTATTAAGGTTATGAGTTAAATAATGGCTGGGTTTAGGCACTAATCAACTTGGATATGGTATGGGTAAGAAAATGGTTTGGGTTAATATGTCACCTGTGCAGTGGAGCTTCGGAGCACTGGGTTTTTCTCTTCAGGATAATGGCCCATCTGACAAGTAGGCTTTTGGTCCAGTGGGAAATTTGCCGGAACAATGGGATTTTGGGACAATGGTGTGGCACCCAAACGTAGACAAGTGCACAGTAAATAAAAGCAATGAGTCATTTCCCACTGTAAACAAAATGTAAACTGATCTCAGGATTCTTTTATTGGGGGATAGGCAGTTTTTTTAATATTCTAGGGAGGACATTTTTGTGTTGGCCATTTGAAGTTTCCAGGAGCCAAAAGCAAATCCTAAAAAGCAAACCTAATTAATCATTTGAACACGCTTATAAATCTTTAGATCTGCTTTTTACTTAAAACTTCATGTGGTCAACTCCCACAATGTATCAATGATATCTGAGTATTTATGACATGTATTTGTGTTGAACTGTATAGTTGTGGCCTGATTGTTGTCTAAAACACCTTAACATTGCGTACTATGTGTCACATGATAAAATGTTAGGTGCTTTATTCAATGGGCCTGTGATAGGTGTTAAATCTTTTAATACCAAAGAATATTTTTGCTTTTCTGTTCTGAAAAAAAAAAAAGACATATCATAACTCGCATTTTCTTGTTTTGTCTTGTCTTGTCTGTCTTGTCTGTGTCTGTCCTCGTCTGTCCTTTATATGTCGCTATGATTTGAAAACAATTTCAATTTCTTAATCCTTGATTTATTCCCTCCACTTATGCGCCTCGTTTCAATTTTCATTTCTTCTTATAACACTTTAAACCCCATGATCATGTTTCAAAACTATGTAACCTTCATTACAAATCACCTTAACATGCCGAAACATTTCAAATATGATTTATTTTTATTTTTTTCCGCATATGTTATCAAAACAATTTAACACAAATTTACAAATGGTTAAAATATTTTCTTAAAGCAACGGGCTATGAGAAATCTCGCAGTCTCAATAACATATCGGGAATGGCTGGGTCATCACTGCGGCTTGCTCCTATCACTAGCCCTCCCTTTGAAAACTATGAGGCCCCAGGACCACTGCGCCGCTGTCGCTCCCCCATCCCCTCCATTTTGTAGCAAAACAAAAAGGATGTTCCTGATTGGATGATAAGATGACGTGGATTAGCTGTGGACTGATTACATCGAAGTCTACATTTGGACTGTACACCGTGCAAAAACAATAGCAATAACGTAAAATGAACTTGAATGTAGAAAGAATGACCCCTTGTCTTGTGGATCTAATGGTTTATGATGCATGCATCAGGTTAGCTGATGGGGTCAGCTTTAAGGATACACTGTTATTTTAAGAAGAAATGTAAAAAAAAACACACACATTTGGATTGGTTAGTAAATAAAAAACTAAATAGAGATAAATTATTTTAAAAAAAAGTGCACAGTAGCATTTTAAAGTTTAGGATTAAGTGTGTAGACGAACATCCGTTCACGTTCACCATTCTGGACCAAACAAAACCGAGCTAACAACACTGTCCAGAGAAGTGACCATAAAACAAAATACTTCAGTTCATTTAGCCAAAGACAAAAAGGCATTTATAGATTAGATTGATGTTTTAGGGTTTCTACTTTATGTCTTTTGTGAAAATTGATGTATGTACAGCGTAGATATCATTTTGGTAAATCTCTCTAAAAGACAGACTAAAAAGCATCAAAAAGTCTCAGTATTAACACTTCATTTTCTATCTCATCTTTGTGACATCATTGGACACTATGTTGATAGTTTACACAGCAAAGCTAAGAGATGTCACGAGAAGAATTTAAAAAAAAAAAAGAACTTAGCTTAAATGAAAAGAATATGAGTATTGTACCATAAGAGCTATCTCGATTTTGCAGCCGAACATGACTCTTGAAAGTTTATTTTATTACATTGCTATTAGGAGTTAAAGGTCTATTCAGTCACTTTCTTTAGCATGTCGTCACATTTCTATGTATTTAAAATCATCTTATGCATCATATGCAATTATAACAATCATATTAAAAAACAAAACTGTTAATTTAGGTATATGCCCCCAAAAAATAAGTAAAATTTATTAAAGCAGAATAAGATTAGTTGGCGTTTAGTGACCAAGATGAGGGTCATGTGATCGATAGAAGTAGCCAAGCTAGCACTATACTGTTGCTTACTACTGGCTTTAGCCAATATATTAAAGTATTCTTATTCAGGGTTTTGTAGGAGCACAGTAATATGAAAATCTACAAAATATGACTGATGGCTTGAGTGTAGCTGCTGTCCGTCACTTCGATACAGACATAGTCTTTAACCCGTGCGCTGGTCACTTCTGCTCGTCTCTAATCTCTATTAACTGACTCTGCTTGGACTGGGACTTCTAATATGGCTGAATCAGTTTGCGCCAACTGGTTTTCAGTCAGGGAAGCTTGTAATGCAATGACCCAGCTGGTGCTTGAGACTAGCAGATAGACCTTACAAGAGCATTTGGGTTGTTAACATTGGATAACAGAGTGGGACCTCAAAAGTAGAAATGCCTGGCTAGCTACACGCTTACTGTGTTTTATCCACCAGATGGTCTTTGGCAAAATAGCACAATTAATGTATCACATTCCCAGTAATAATTTCTATTTAATGATAGTTAATGACTGAGTGGACCTTTGGAGCAATGCAAATCGAAACAGTCATGTAAATGAAATATGTAATTACAACCTATGATTTTTCAAAAAGAAATCTAAATGCAATATATTAAGACTACAGTACAACAAATATACTTATAAGATAAGATATGGATGACTACGTTATTATATACTTAAAACAAATACAAGCACTTTACTAACAGACAAAGTTAATTTACTAACCCTTTGCATGTTGGGATAAGACTAAAGTATATGACAAAAACCAATTGATTGAACCTGTAGGATAACCCCATCAAACGCCTCAAACTAACGATGTTCAGCTTTTCTAAATATCTGTTTGCTTCTTCTCCACTTTTTATGTTTTTTTCTAATATATTTGTTTTCCATTATTTATTTGTTTTTGGTTACAATGTTTGTCTAAAACCATTTAAAAAAATACAAATGAAAAAGATGAAATACAATCAAAACAGTTGGTTAATCTTTGAAGAAAGAAATTATGGTAATAAAATGGTTACAATATACAGTTCCCTTAGATAATTTAAAATAAAACTCTTTTTATTTATTGTTTTAATGTTTGTTATTGCTATCCTCGCATGAAAACAGAACGTAGTTGAGCAAAAACTTTTTAAAAATAATAACATTCACATATGCAATAAACGTGCAATATTATTTTAATGCTGGAAATCATGCTGTGCACATACATATGTAAATATACAGATCTATTTTTAATCTTAAAAATGCACAGACCTTATGGGCAGTCTACCTTATCTCTGATTTACCTGTTCTAGGAAATATTACAAAGATATCATGAGCCATTTGTCTTAATTTATTTTTTTCAAGTCAATGTGGTCTTACTGGTCCTTTAAACGTTTTTGACGTTGTGGCTGCCATTTTTAATTTTTTGAGTTTTGTAATATTTTTTTTCACTTGTACTGGTAATGTATATTTAATTGTATGGAATGACTTTTCTGTGCCACTGATTGTCTAAAATAAGATTTGTTAGAAAGATACAATGTTGTATTTAACTGTACTTAAGTTCTTTAACAGACAAAAATGTAGTAAAATGAAATCACAAGGACAAACTGTAAGTGCTTTAGAACCAACCTTTTTTTGTTGTAAGGGAAAGTATTTGTTTAGAGAGTCAGGCCCTGATATGCTCAATGTCAAATTCCATGGTTCTGATTGCCATTTTATCTAAAAATCGACGTGCTTCCAGGCCCCTCAACTTTTGAGAACATAGATATGCAGTATTATGATTTTGGATGAAAAGCAATTGCATCACTTAATCGTTTGCTTGAAACTGACGTTTGAGAGGTTTGTAGAAGTCATAGTGTCTCATTCACAACAGTGATCCTACCATACAGCCACTGCAAGAAGCCTGGCTTTGTCTCATACGGGTTATCGAAGGCCATTGCACATTGTTTAAGACGTTAAGACGTTGCTTAAAGTCATGCTTATACTCAATATTGATACATTTTACCATTAAGATGTCAAAAAAATCCAATAATTTAGTGTTGTCTGAAAATATCTGAAACAGCATGCAGAGCTTTGTTTCTCAAGTGAATTCAAGCATTTTTAACACAGCAGCTCCTTAACATATAATGTCAACATGAACTTAGGGAAGGTAGGGAAACTCTGGGATAGTGTGCTTGTACATTGATTAAACTTGCAGGATTTTTTTTTTTTTTTAACATTTACAGACATTTACTGACATTTGTTGATTGGCCTGGGTTTAATTCTAAAATCTAATCCAAGTCCACATCAGCAAACCTGGATGTTGGCATGTAATTTTTCTGCCAGCACCACCTGTCTCATTGCATCAAACCTCATTCAACCTTTTAAGCGCACATGCATACTGTATAATCTTAAAATAACTCCACAATGTGGATGTTAAACTTTGAGATGGTTATTATACTTGTATGCCACTTTATTAGGAATGTACATCTTCTGTTATAGACAAGGAAAATGTCCATTAGTCTCACATATTTGCAGTGAAATGTTTTTTTAATGCTATAAATGACAAAATATGGGTGAGAGATAAGTTCACACATCTTCACTTTATAGTTTGATTATAGAATTTTTTGTATTTGTTTATATTTGCTTTGTATTGTATCAAAATTCATCTGAAGAATGTCATATTTCTTGTTCTGTTGATCTTAAAAGAGTCATATCACATAGTTGTGGCCAATGCAAATCACCTAAAACACTCTGACGTAAGCATTGTTTGAGTAAACAAAACAGGCAGATGTTGTAAGTGCCTCTATGAGGCCCCTGTAGGCTCTGATGTCAATATAGGAGTTCATGCAAACTAGCTAGATTTAACTAGCTAAACCTTCGAAGCAATGCTTAATAGGTCAGTGGTTAATATTGAATATGTACATATCTGTATCTACACATGTGAATACATTAAAGTCATACGAAATTGATTCATCTATGTAAATTTTGTGAGTATGGGGCAGAACATTTTGTAGGAACTGATTCTAACAGAGTTGAATGACTTAAATGTGTGTGATCAGAAACATCACACAAAACTTACTGAGGTACCCAACTACACCACTTAACCTGGTTTTCCTTATGTAATCCAGAGCGTTTTTTTTTATTTTTATTAATTCACTTACTCTTTCCACATGATCATTTTTAAAACATCATCAGCTGTAATGACAATGGAAAGTTCTTGGTTTTGTGTTATTTGCTTGGACAAGAGCTAGTTCAACATGGGGTAAATGCGCTGTATTCTCCTGTACATTAATGTACAGTCCATGTAACTATTTTAATGGTTCTTGGTGATGCGTCCTGACATGCATATGTGGTACATGTGCAGCTTGGAGAAACAGAGTTCAGAAACTGTTTTACTTTTATATAAGTATTTAGAAACATAGGAATAGTCAAAACTGCTGGACTGTCAGTATAGATGTTTAATTTGGAGGAAGGAGAGACAAATGCTGATCAACTATTAAGCCTACTGACAGCAGTTAAACCGCTGTGTGTCTGTTACTATGCTTTATCATATGACATTGCATTAAAAGATGTTTTAACTTATATAAAATATCCACGATGTAAATTACAGCACATAGAGGTGAAACAGCTGTCAATCCTGTTAAAGATGGAATTGCTGGACTATTGCTTTGTATTTGACCTACCAGTATCATTGATTAATAAGCTTTTATGATTTACAGCACCGGTTCATAGAGGATGAGTTTTGGCAGGATGTTATTATTGCCCACGAGAGAAAAATGAAAGGAGTGTTGGTTAATTTCACACAAACAGTGGTGTGCTTGTATTTGTTAATTGATCATTACATTTAGATGTGTACTTGTGTATGATTTCCTGTAAACCAGAAGAAGGCACATTGTACACATTGCAGGTATTTGTAAATCTGGCATTTTTATTTTGATTAACTAATGATTATGTGACATATAGTCATGCGGGAAATTACAGATTTATGTGGGAAATTACAGATTTATCTTTTCGAGAGAATCTACCAAAACCAAAACTACTACTTCATGACTATTGTTAAGTCCATGCTTAATGGGTGAGCATCCATTTTGGGTGGATTAATAGCTGCTGACCCTCCTTTATAATGTAAGATGTGGTTGCTTGCAGTATGTTTGAAGACCTTTACTCTCAGTCAACTAAATCCCCAATCCCCAACATTTACCATACAGCTGGTCCTTTGAAAATATATGAACTGTGTTTATCTGTTCTCTGGAGAAAACTGCAACAATACAATGGAATTTGAAAGAGGAAGAGAGCGAAAAAGAAGAGCAGACTGGAGGAGTTAATGCGGCTGCAATAAAGGATAATGTTTGTATTGGGTTGATGTTTGCTGCCGAGACCACAACAGTAGTGTTTAATCTCCTGGTAAATAATGGAGGATGCCAGCACATGTGATACAGGAATTGTTTGCTGCAAGAGTAGGCAGAAAATAAAAAAATCTCAGCCTACTTTTGTTAACAAACAATTTCTTGAATTTGCACCTGTGTTTGCACGATGCAGAGCTCAAAGGAATAGTTTGGATTTTGGGTGTGGGGATGTGTGAGATACTTATCCATAGTCATTGTGTTACCTACAGTTAATGGCAGTCTGTATGTCCCCAGTTTGGAGAAGCAGGAAGGAGTACTGGCCTTGAAGCTAAGCAATGTCCTGCTCCGGATGGGAGCAGCAGAAAAATAAACTGTAAACTACTCAAGTAATCTCTATCAGTGAAATTGTACACAATATTAAGAATATTTTAACTGCTTTACCTTGCAGTCAGAAAGCACTTCTTGAAATGAAACTGAAGTAGTTGTTTATGCATTCTGCAAGACAACCTGACCCCTTTCAAAAAACAAAAGTTATTTTAGTTTGTGTTTACTTGAGTCTTGGTCTGTGACTACCTCTACTTCTATTTTATTTTTTTTTATTAAATATGTACGATATAGATTTTTTTTAGGTGGACCTTTTTAAAGGCACCTAAAATGCATTTCTACACATCTTCTGCCACCGTCAGCGGCGGTGCATACTTCACTTCAGTGTCAGTGCTCCTGCTTGCTTCTCCAAACTGGAGGTGTGCCAACTGCCACCTACTGTAGGATAATAAACTGACTATGAATAACTACCTCATTCAAAGCCACTTACTTAAAAATGCATACTATCCCTTTAAATCGGGAGCTGAGCCTCCTGAAATGGTGTCAGTCTGATGTATAATCCCACTTTCATGGATAGTATTGAGTATGTTTGTTTGTGCCCATCTGTCAAAAATGTCTTCTTCATGAAGTGTACATATCATTCAAATGAAGATGTTTGCATACACACACAAACACACAAAGTTTCCACACACACATTTAACCAATCAACATCTCCCTATCACCTAATCTTGTTCAAAATGCTCTGTACCTAATTGACTTCTGTAAAGATGATGGTTTGCTGAGATTTGGAGTGGGGAGCACAGTGCTGGTCAGTTGGCTGGCAATTTGTTTCATTCAGTGAACTGTTTGTTTTTCTAATATTGTCAGCAGCAAGTCTTTGTGTCATCATTTCTTGATTATGTAATCCAAGAATATGTTCTTTCAACAACTTTCTGTCTGTACTGTATAAGGGAGATAGATTGTTTTCAGCTGTGTTAGAGTTGTCATCACAGTTTAAATTTGTGCACTTTATTCTGACATGCACAGCAGTTTACAGGTAATCGTAATTCCTGATTACTTCCCTATTGTACATACTGTTAGTGACACTATGAAATTGTTCTATGGAAAACAATGTTAAGGCCATTTTAAGTCTGAGATTGGTTTATATTAGTCTAGCGCTTCTATAAACCAATCCTGATAACAGTGCTAACCTGTAATGTTACAACTTTAAGATAAGTGTCATGATTTCTTACATCGTTGTGATCTCTGTGAACTTAATATTAATGGTTTTCTGTTCTTGTCTTCACAGTGTTAAGTTTCTAGCATTCGCCTTCTCTCTTATGAGGAGTCAGTAACCAGTAAACACAAATTTTCGGCGGGAGCCACGTAAGCGACAGGTGTGACGCGGATGGACGGTTAAAAGGAGATCTTTGAGGTGACAAGAGAGAGACCAGAGGTTAATCATGAATTTAAAAAAAAATCACATGGTCTGCTCCTCACATTGTTACCAAAGCAGCCTCTTGGAACTCCGACTACATTTTTGACAACTGTCTGACTGACCTTTTCCTTTTTTTGGCAAACTGACTGAGCATTGCACTGACACACTTTTTGGGGAGAGAAAAGGACTCCTGATTACACATTCCAGATGACATCTCTCTGACAACATTATTCTCGCCATGTTGTACAATGACCAACTCAGTACCATCGACGGTGCTGAACAACTGAGCAACTTCACAAGTATCCGAGAAAAACACTTGTCTTCACAAAGGACTGAATGAACAATGTAGCATCTCTGCTAACATATTGTAGCATTTGTTGGCTGGGAAATAACTTGACTTAATCCATCAACGGTTGGAAGAGAGAGGAATTTATGCATACAAGGGATCTTTTTAGATGTCATTTTCCTTTTAGGTTCCTTTCCAGTGAAGAAAAAATAAATATAGTACATGAGAGACAAAGGATTGGTCTTACTCGTTAAAACGCATTCCAAAAAAAAACAAAAAAAAACGCACTTAATACAAACAGTGCTTCAATCACAAACGCACAGTATGTACACCTATAGTCCCTTATTCAAGTTTAGCACTTGTATAGCATGTTTGCCACTGAAACTATGTCTTCCATTCACTTCTATCAGACTGAAACACTGCCCTTTTCACAAGTACTGAGATAATCCAAAATAGCACGAACTATGAAGCTGAACAACTGAAGCACATGTAGCATCAGCTCAAACAGGTCATGTGTGGTATTTTCACAACAAACATACATGTGGTGGCAAAAGACTTATCTTTGTCTCTCATGTACTGAAATGAAAACCTATGTGGGAAACCAAAGGTCCTGTAGCAAACACTTGCTGAATGACCTTCTGTAATGTATAGTAGATTAGGAGGAATATTCCATATAGGACGAGGCTTGTACTCACCCTAACACTGCCCATTGCCTCTGTTTGGTAGAAACACATTCCTCCAAAAGTACTTTAACTGCCACTAGCATCACATCCCTATATGCACATTTAAGTATTTTCCCATGTCTGACTGACAGTCATGAGGAGCAAAAAGACTGACTCAAGGAGACAAGACAGACGTCTTTGAGACTATGTCAGTTGTTCTTCAATATCAAGGGATATTGGCTTGCCTAAATTACAACGAGAAGGACGCCCCTGCAACAAGGACACTTTCTACGTTACATAAACTGACCATTAGCTGGAAATTCTGTGTTATTATTTCAAAAGGGACCAATCAGAAAAATGCTACTCCTAACACAAAGGCCGACACTGCCAATTAGGCACAAGAATTTCCAGATGAATACTGCCCTATCTCTCTCTTGTCCCTCTTGCTGCCAACGACTGCTTCTAAGGCAAGTCAGTGTCAAGATAAGGATGGCCCATCAGGGGAGCCGTGAGGCAAAAAGGGGAAAAATGAGAAGAAATGGACCAAGAGTAGACCACGTGTGGAAGTGTACAAAGAGAACAAATCTATATTTTGATAAACAAATCAACTATCCATGGCTTCGGAAGAAGTTTCTGAGCAGAAAAGGTCCAGAATGGAAGAAAGAGAAAAAAAATCAGATGCAAATGTTAATAGAAAAATTTGGCATCATTAAATGGAGTCTAAGTCCTGGAAAAAAGGATTGGAAGTGAATATTTTGTTATGGGGAGTGGGTGAAGTTATTTTCCCCACAAGCATGGGGGAAATGTTTTTTTTTTTCTTTGAAAGACAATGAGCAACAACAGACTCTTGCCTATAAAGACATGGCTATGACAGGATGGACGCTGAGATAAACAAATGAAAAAAAAAAAAGATAATGCATTTTTGTAACTTTGTTTACCAGCATGACTAGTTTGCATGACTGTCTTTTCTGCAAGCCCTTAGTTGAAGACAAGGGTGCTAGAGATACAAAAAAAAGTATATATAAAATGAATTAAAAAAAATGTTATATGCAATTAATGTTTTAAAAAAGATTATAATGAAAGAGAAGAGCTATATTTTGTTTTGAAGAGTAAAAAAAAAAATGTGAATATTGAAACATGTATGTTTGCAAAGTACACCCTGAACTATGTTTTGTTTGATGAAATCTCTCTGCTACTACTGCCCTAACATTTCCCATTCCGCTGCCATAATTTTACTTTGTTATGCATTAATGGCGATTTCCGAGACTTTGCCAAACTATAGCATTTGTGCAAAGGTTGTTTATTGTTAAGTCCATGTTTTCCTCCTTGAATCATTTGCACAACTACCGTAGCAGCAGCAGCAACAGCAGCAGCAGTTCGAAAACAAAAGCTCTTCATTACCACAACTTTGACTGCTTGATTAGTACTCACAGTTTGCTTTTTTTCTTTGGCAATAATACAAGAGTTGTCACATGATTGTAGCAGGCAAACGGAGAACCTCGAGAGTATCTTCAGCGCCTCGGTGTCAAAGGGATTTGTGAAAGCCTTGGATGTCCCATGGCAGGATTTCGCTGGGATAGGCAGTTCTGTTCCACTAGTCCTAAGTAGAAAAATGGGAGTACAAGGGCAGGTTATCCAATAAAAGAACAATAACAGACTATGAAAGATACTAAACTGGCGAACAATCAAGAGAGATTTCAGGTTTGCATGGAACCAACTGCCATTCCAAAGTTTGTGTGTGGTTTAAAGGACTCAGGTGTGTTGATGGTGTGTGTGGATGTAGGTGTTTTCTTTCTAACATAATAAATTCTAGTATATAGATAACGATAATGTGAACACCTCACCGTGACGTGTAAAAAAACGCATGCATTATGACTTGATAATCTCTCGAGAGGGGAACAGAGTCTTGACATATCCCCTTAGCCTCCTATCATCGTTTGTCATGAATCCCCGTCCAGATAACTATGAACACTGTGCCGTGTCGTAGAGCAGAAACGTCTTCCTTCGAGAGGCAACTGAAAACTACTCACACTCACAGTGTCAGCATGAGTGTGTAGAGGTAGCTCGTCTTTTTTGTTTTTGTTTTGGATGGTCAGGTCTTTGCATTTGTCATTACCCATAGAGTTACCGTCATCCAGCTGGCTAGTTGGCAGCTCATTACAGCACACAACACAGTCATGTGAGCACCAATCAAAGAGACCCAGAGCTTCCAAAATGATGTCAGTGAAGTAGTTTTAGTGTTGCGAGACAGAGAGGATGAGAGATACCAGTGTCCACCGAGGGGAGATTGATGAAAGTTTTTTTGTTTTTTCTTTAAACAAAGAAGCATCTCATTGTTGAGTGCTCTCCAAGCACATCATCTTTGGTTTCGGTATTCCAGGTGAGTTTCAGGCCCTGCTGGTCCAGGGCTCAGCTCAGGCAGCTGAATGGTCATCTGTCCATTCCCAGTACATTACAGTTGGAGGCTCACCAGGATATCGTGTGATGTAGACTACACAGACTATTCAAGGTTTTACAGGTTCTAGAGCTTCTGTCCATTTGCTAAAATGATCCGTGGGATTTTGTTTTGCTCCCTTGTCTTTTTAAAACTCCCGGTTTTCAGTTCCCATTTTGGAAGGCATTAAGCAACTTCGGCTTTGATGGTCACAAAGACGTTTATGAATATTTCAGAGGTAAACTTCGAGCAATGGTGTGCACACAAGCAAAAACTTTGTGCTTCACCCAGCTGTTTGTGTTTTTCATGGCCCGAGTGCTGTCTCTTTTCTTTTGTCCTTAGTCTTCACTGTTACGTTTGCCATGTCTTCATTCTCTACATTGTGACTGCTCTGCCAATGCCAGGCTGAAAAAAAAGATGTCTTTCCTTTTCTATTGCATAATACTGCCATGTGATTTCGTCATGATGAACAGAATGAGTTACAATGTTAAGAGTGCTAAGTCTGTTTTATTTTCTAAAGTTTTGCAATTTGTTGACAATGATTTCCTGTGTTACACTCATATAACCAAAATAACAAAAATGCTTTACATGGTAAGTAGGTGCCACTGTTAACCTAAAGGCTACTATTTGTTGTTACAGTATTATAACATGTCCTCTCCGGGTGTTTGGAAGGTTTTATGTGGTCCTTGGTTACCACATCTTCTATAATATCCTTATTACTATAATACTTATGTATCTGTTTCTGTTTAATATGTTTCTTGTTGGTTTTTTTTGTTTTTTTAATTGAGGACACAGTATGCAATCTGCACCACGAATGCCACTGATTGACACTTACTGTATGCTCCCTGAGACACAGATGTTCTGTCATCAGTTCAGATGATTGCAACCACATGTGTAGTGGCTTTATGGCTTTCCATAAAGTGACTTAGCAATCACGCTAATCTAAAAATATTTTGTTTTACAAAGTGATAAGACCAGAGTTGTTTTAGAGGAAACATTATCATACTGGATAGATTTTTTTAAATATATTCTATATAATCTTATTTTAATCAGAAATAACGTGACAAAGGCCACAAAGGTCATACAGACATACATACATCTAATAGTACTGGATAACATCATGTATTCACATAAGCATTCCAAAGATAAGAGATGTATGTTCATTTTACATGCCATCAAATTGTGTAAAACAGACTTAGGTACTAGTCCATTGTACTGCGGTCTTAGTAGGAGAGTGAATGGGGAGAAGAGGTGGCCACTGGAGTATCTGGTTGTGACTTATGCCGGATTTTATTTTTGAAATGTTGGGACACAATGAACAACTCATCAAAAACTGTATAAAGTATATTTCAATGGAATGTTCATGATCTATCTTTTTATATTTTGAAGAAAAAATAGAAACATATCAATAAAGTGTCATAATTGAACATATTTCTACTATTGAGACTTAAAATGTATGAATGTCAATGCGATCTAATGTGAACCGATCTCCATAGCAGCTTGAATGAATAACTGATTAACAGTCATGAGATGCTTTTTCAGAGACATAAAAATTGCTTAAAATCATTGAAATGAACTTAAAATAAATGAAAAAAGTGACATCACTGCTGTGTCAGTTTGTTTAAGCTCTCGCACTGACTGCATCCTGACTTCTGTACTGACTGTCACAGTTAACGCTTTTCATCCGCCTGTCAGGAACAGGATACCACAACACAGTGATTGATCTAATCTGGCTTGAAGTGTGGACACAATGGAAATCCAAAGTCTTCCAAAGAAAGTGAAGGATGACACAATACATTTGCGACTAGAAGTTTAAGGATATGGTGTGTTTTGATGTCAGCATTTCTAAGTTTCTTTTTCAGCCAGTGAATGTTGCATTAAGCCATTCTTAGCACCTAAGGACATCATATAATGGTAATCCATATTTTTTAAGGTCAGCTGTCACTGTAATTAGATACTTTGAGAATTACGAGGTAATGTAAGTGCTGCTTTCCTGGCTCGATATCAAATAACTGTAACTTTAACCTCTTATGAAAGTGGACACTAACATGTGAGAATCACGAGGAACTGAAATATATATAAACAGATACTGCACAGTTATCTTTTTAGACCCAGTTATAGGGATTTAAAAAAAAACTCTGAAAATGTGAGGTACACAGGATGGGAAAAAAAAAGAAAATACATTTGTTGCTGTTACCTTTTTATAACCAAACCAAGGCTAAATTTGAAAGGTAACACCTTTTAGTTTCTGCAAATGTCCTTGTTTAGTGTGTGGCTAAAACACAAGGTTTCATAACTTAAAGGCTGTAAGAAAAGCAGCAACATAGGTGAATAGAGCAACCTATTGACAAAATAATCACTACAAAGCATTTCAATAATTATGGGATCATTAAAGTACTTTTTCATGCAAAAATGCCACAAAATGCTGAGGAGATTTCATGAATACTAATTTTATATAACATTTAAATTCCTAACTTTAAACACTTTAAGTATGGAATGTGATTATATAGCACAAAAGCTTAATCTATTCATTTAGATCATACTTTGCAGATTTTGCTATAAAAACAAATACTCATTAGTTGAAACTCCACAGGTGAGTCATCAACTAGCCCATTCGAATGAGCACTGCTGTTTGGAGGATGCTTATGTGCCATGAGCTGGTGTAAGAGCCACATGGTAAGAAATAGCATCGTGGTCTGATGAGTCATCTATTTTCTACTCATGGATACCTACTGTCTGTTTCAGACTGGTATACGTAGTGAAGATCTGTGGTGGTATGTGCAGCCATCTCATGGGAGTCACAAGGTCTCATATTGCACTGCAGAGCTGCGTGAAAGCTAAAGAACTTAAAGCCATTTTACAGAACCAGAAGCACCTACTGCTCCTCTCTTATCCAAGATTATGATGCAGGATGCTAAAAATAACACTGAATTTCAATGGGGTGTCATTTTGTGGACGATTCCCACATCATTAACACCCCCAAACTCAAAGGGATCCTTACTACTTGTAATCAATACTTCATTCATCTATTGTTGATTTATTATGCCCACATTGTTCATCCTCCGATTTATTGCTTTAAAAGCACATTTAGACAAATGGCTGTCAGATTAACAGTGATCAACCTAAACTGTATCTTTGCTGAATTGATGTGTGATCAGATGGGGATGTAATGTAGCAGCTCAGTGAGCAGGGGATTTTTCTGTGACTGAAGGCAGCTGAGGAAATGTCGGCAGAGGCCTCCTTCAGTTTTTTCTCCTCTGAGCCAAAACTTCAACTCCCTCTGGTGGCTATGTGCAGAAGTGTTTGCTTTAGTTGGTTCAGATGGATGAGGATTATGACAAAATATAGTAAATCTGATTGATTGTCTTATTTAGCCTTAATGTATTTCGGTAAGAACTTCTTTTTATAAAATTAATTGGAAAAGAAGTATCAGCCACAAAATTGTATTTTTTTTTAAATATAACAATAATTTGTGTTCTTATAATATATAAATGTGTGTTGCAATGTGACACAACCCTTCTGATTCAATTTTATATATGTGAATAATATGTGACATTTAAATAATAAATAATAATAATAATTCATACCTTATTCAAAGACAAATTGGCATATACCTCATATACCTTTTGTATTGCTTTTTTCCTCCCCTTATATAAACATAGCCATGGTCAATAGGTTAAAAATACACAGCTTGAATCTGTTTATTTTCACAATAGTTTAGTAATATATTAACAACATATAATGAAAGAACTAGGACTTGTGGGAAATGGATGGAATTAATTTTATATTGTAAAGTTGCATGTAACTTTGCCCTGTGTATTAAAAAATCCATATTTACATACACGCCATTACAATGAGGGTTAGGGTTATGATATGCATATGATTTTTACACAGTACCTGGATCTCAATCTCCGAGGTGTGGGTTGTGGCATTTTTTTTTCCTGCTGAAGCTCATTGCAACACACAGCAAACCTGGATGGACAAGCAACAGATTGGTCGACTGGCGGGGGCTGATCATGATTTGGATGTGACGGGAAAGAGGATGCAGGCAAAGCTTCAGAAGCATTTAAAGGAGTAGTTCACTTACAAAATTACTATTTGTATATCAATTATCCCCTTGAGTAGAAAATGTAGATTTTTTTAAATGCCTCAATGGTGAAAGGACTATAAAAATACTTGATAATTTAAGTAAATGGGTCCATGTTTAATAACAGCAAAACAATATAAAAATAACAAACTCTTACACAACCTATGCAGCATAATCCAGGTCAAAGCAAAACGAACAGCGTTAATTTACATAATAATAATAATTAATGTAATTGTTCCTACAGTGCTTTATTTTCTATTTAACGACAAAATTTCTCATGAGGCAGAAATAGACTGTGTTTTTTATATCTCAACAACATAATGAATTATATGTAAAAGTACTTTGTAACACTTTTGTTAATTTTGTCTTCTCCAGCCTCATTAACCTAGGGCCAGGGGCACAAATTACTGCCTACCCCAATGCTAACATTACAGCTATGGTATACTTACAAGCAATGCTCCATGGGCCTCAGTTGCTCCCTCAAATATCCTTCAAAATGTATCACAAAAACATTCTGTTTAAAATGACGGTTTTGTGCGATGACAACCACCACAAATACTCACAAATTTACTAACAAATGCTATATAATTAGCTGAAGCTAGGTATCTGGTTAACGACGCAAAATTTGATCACGCGCGCGTACAGGTTAGTCTCAGCGCCTATTGGATAAAAAGGCTGTCAATCAAATCAAGTGGGCGTAAATTACTAACCGATGAGCATTCTGACTGGCTACTTATAACCGGGTTCTTTTTTTAAGGTGACGTCAAAACGGCGATAAATTTAATAATCTCATCATCCTGGCATATGCCTATACTGTAAAATGAGGGTAAAGTTCAAATTGATTACATTTACAGGTTTTAGTCTAGGATAAAATTATCATATATGCTAATATATTGCTAACCGGAATATCATCTGATTGCATTAACGGAATCTTTGTTTTTAAATTTTATGAGAAATATCAGGCAGGTTTCACGGGTTGTCCTATTTTCACGGTATTTTTCTATATTATGCGACACTTCTGCCAATTTTAATTTTTTTTTATTATTATTATTTTAACTTGACTCAATTGACTATTGACTCAATTATTTTTGAGTTAATGACAGAGAGTGAAGGACCTCTGTCAGTCAGACTACCATGCTTGTTAGAGAGGGCAACACCATGCAGTGCCAGGCAGAGTTGACATTTGATAGTGAGGTTGAAGGTTGTCTTGCCTCATAGCTGAAATGGAGTGAAAGGACGGGGAGGGGTTGCAGGGATCTAGCAGAGATTGAATTTCAACAGGACAGCATTCCCAAAAAATTTCAAGACAGACAACGTGAGGCAGCAAGGGACAGGACAGGATCGTGGATGTTCCCAGAGCAAACAACTGGAAGTGCAGTTTGTGTACAACCTGGTCAGAGGGACAAACAAGACTTTGTTTATGACAGACGGACATGATGACAGAGAGAAAGACAAACAACCTGATGATCTGCAACAGACGAACAATGTGATTTTTCATCCTTTTATTGGTCTCTGTCAGCAGCTGTTTTACACTCAGTGAGTATATGCTTTTATCTCACTTACTTGGTTCAAACATTGTTTTAAAAAAAAATTTTTTTTTTAGTTCCCATTTTAATAAAAAATAAATAACATTGAATTATTAAAAAAAAAAAATGATTAAATGGAAATTGATCATTTGGAATTGATATTCATGCAACTATTTGGCTGAATTGGTTAGTTTAACTTTTGATGAAATCTGTCTTGGAATTTGTTTACAAGATAAAAAGATTTTAATTCGGACGTTTGCTTCTGGTGCCATCAGTAACTGAAAACCAAACTCAATGATGGGTCTGTATCTCTCGTTTCAGACATTGTTTGCTTTTAAGTCCAGTTGTTCTGTGGTTAGGCCTGGGAAACAATAAGGAATGGACAGCAGCGACCCGCAGGACTATGAAAGAGGAGGCATGGGGGAGGAGAGCGATGGAGAGAAGGAAAAACAGCTAAAGAACCAGCTTAACTGTGAGGAGAAAGGAGAGAAAGAAATCAAAGGGAATGAAAAGGAGAAAAAGAAATCTGGATCTCGATCTGGGTCTCTGTGGAGGAACGGATGGGCGTTGAGTGAAAGACTGGCCATTAATGTCTCAGGGATGCGCTATGAAACTCAGCTTCGCACCTTAGCCCAATTCCCTGACTCCTTGCTTGGTGACCCCAGGCGCAGGTCACGGTACTTTGACCCACTTCGAAACGAGCTCTTCCTGGACCGAAACCGCGCCTGCTTTGATGCCATTCTGTATTTTTACCAGTCAGGTGGGAGGCTTCGGAGGCCCACAAACATACCACTAGACATCTTCATGGATGAGCTGTTGTTCTACGAGCTCGGAGAGGACATCATGAACCGCTTCAAGGAGGATGAAGGTTTTCCAAAGGAGGAGGAGAGGCCACTGCCGACCAACGAAATCCAGAAAACACTGTGGATGCTGTTTGAGCATCCCGAGTCCTCATCAGGCGCACGAATCATTGCTATCATCAGTGTCATGGTCATAGTCGTGTCCATCCTCATCTTCTGCCTGGAGACGCTGCCCGACTTCAGGAATGAGAAGGAGTCACGGGAGGTAAGAAATGTGATAAAGATGTATGTGAAGCAGAGTAATGAAAAATGTGACAGGGATGGAAGTTTGAGATATTGTTAGAATTTCTGAATTTCCTGAAGATTAGCTGGACACAATTAAGAGAGAGAGCAGTGATACACATCCTCCTTTTAATGTAACAAGTGCCATACCTGCTAAAAATACACCTGTTTTGAACAGGCCCCCGGTAGATCAGACTGTTCCCATTTCAAGGTCGTCAAATTCAAACACTTTTGACAGCCTTCAGCGTTTGATCGCAACACATTATTCACACCTTAGAGTCTGTATAAGACGCAATGGGCTTTCAAGTTACTGCAGAGTAAACCCATTTGTGGCAATATTTGACTCCAGAGCAGGTGTTTGGGGAGTCAAGTTGAGTAGTATAACGAGTGAGATAGTCCACAAAGTGTGAAGGACTTGGTGGATGGATTCGAGAACAGGGTTCAGGTCCCACTTGTAAACAATAGTAAACAATGTGATTTAAACAACGCGCCCATTTCATCACAATACAATAACAATATGAAGTTTGCTCTGTTCAGACTGATGGAAAAACAAAAGAAGTCTAAGTACAAAAATATATAAAATGGGAAGGTCTTTTCCAATCAAACAGTTTTGACTCAGTTATTACTTTCAATTTTGAGTAATACTGTAATATCTAGATTGTTCCAGAGTAAACTATGTTATGCATGATGATACATCACGATATCAGTATATATCGCAATAATATCATATTGTGACGCTTGTATCGCAATGTGTATCATATCGTTAGGTTATGCCAATACTCACCACTACTTTTATACAACCATATGTGTATGTATATGTGTAAAGACATCTATTTTTAGAACACTGCTCTGTGCTATGTGCTTTAAAATGCTCATGAGTCTTTATGGGTGTTACTGACAAACAATAAGAAGCTAGCATCCAAACAGATTATATGTGTTATTTGAAGCAGCTAGTTTTCAGGGCTAGCATTTTAAGAATAAAAGGCTTTTTGAAAGTTAAGTTCTGATGCTTGAAATGAGCTACAATGTAATATCTCTGGTCACTTCTTCTTCATCTGTTCTGTAATGTACGGCGGCAAGAGAAGCTGTACGAACACCGTTTGGGTTTCCACTCAATTCTCGTCATCATGCACTACTAATAAATATGTCCTGTAGATCTCAAGAGCCAACATTTAAAGCCTACACTTCCTTGGACCATCAGCAACACACTAACAATCTTTTTTTCATTTTAGTTAGACTATTTTCTAACCCTTGGGGGAGAAAGAACCTGGAATGTCATTTGCAAATTCAATTTAATAAAAAAGTCTATAGACAAGATAGGTCAGTGGTAAAGGAGAGACGACATGTTGTTGGAAGTCATTTAGAAAAAAGTCTCTATGGGAAAATGACCCTACCACTTCTTTCTATGATCAGTATCATACCAGTTATTTCAATGCCACTTGCGGAAAAAGAAACAGTAAAACGTTTACAGACAGTAAAAGCCCGAAGCAAACCACCTGGATATAAAGTCTTGCGCTGGTGGTGTGACTCAGGCAGCCTGGGTCAAACTGAAACATGATATCACAGGAAGCAGGTGTTTAGGTAAACACACACTTGGTGAGTACTACAGTGTGTTAAGAGGAGAAATACTGACATGAGGACAACTACAAACAACTTTGCCAAAATATGTGGAAGCAAACCAGAGGGAGAGTAAGGGGGAGAGAGAAAGGGAAGCTTATGGTGTGATTATTTTAGTCGGCTGTTAAATTTGATACACTCAGATTCAGGAAGCGCTAAAGGGTACGGGGAGTAACGGTTGGGGCCTGGAGTACAAATAAAATGAGAGAAAGGGAAGACAGGGTACGGAGGTGTGTTAATAAAAGGTCACACCAGTGACCGGACACATAGGCAAAGGTGAGCCAGAGCCTTCCGGTGGCTTAGAACAGGAGACTGAAAGGTCTCGCAGGATGAGAAGCATACGTTGGGTCATGTTAACACATTCCGCTAAGCCAGGCTGCCTTTGCACAAGAGAGCTGCCAGGAAACTACTGTAACCTACTCCAGTCCAAGGCCCACTGAACTGCACTGGCAATGCTACGTGGCTGCACAGGCCAGGGAGACAGGATAGCAACCAAGGTGGAGATGGACGAGGAGACGTTCTCATGTTTCTCTTCGGAGATCTCACGGGGTTATATTTAGCTTTAGGAGAGCCCTTGGAGCGCATCAACACATGGATGTCCACCTTTAGTAATAAACACTGTCACTGACCTGCTACTGAAAGTCACAACGAATACTCAAGGTTTATTTAAACTGCTGTGAAACTTTATATATTACACATGGCCCATTACAGCATACTAAACAGATCTGTTTATATCCGTATCATCCGCTTTCACACTTTTAATTTGATGTTAAGTGTAAGATGCTTTAAACAGCCGCTAGCCGGTGCCTGATTGTGATGCTAATAACGGACACGGAAGGCGAAATAACAGGTGGACTGAAAAAAGAGATAGGTGAAGCTATGATTGAAATGTAAAGCCGCAGATGTCAAACGCTTTTATGATGCTGTGAAAAGTGTGAACCAATGAGATGGCGGGCAAGATACTGAAGTGTCGATATGGTTTATTAGAGTTACATTGAAACGGTTTCTCAGCCGATTGTAAAATGACAGAAAACAATATACAGTTGAAGGAATTGTTGGACATTTAAAAAATAATAATAAGTGTTTGCTTTCTTGCTTAAACTTAAGTACAACCCAAAACCCATACCCATTTGTAATTTTTAGTACAATTGATAATGTGGAAAACGTTGCTTGGCATGATTTAGAAATGGTGTTAGCTGTAATATTTAAAGTCCTTTTTTCTTAGCTTTAAGGTTTTTAATGTATTCTTATTAATCTTCATTTTCTCAGATATCATTTTTAAAATGTTTTGCCAATATAATACATAGTTTGTATCATATATACTAATGTTAAATATTATATAATATCATTTTCTGTCAATCCTATCTTTGATTGTTATTGTGATACTCTCCTTTACTTTACAAATGTATTTAACATCTTCCCTGTCTTCTTTACTTCAGGAATATTTTTACAAGTACCACTCCCTGGCGAAGAACGTATCCGCGAACATGCCTCCTCCACCCAATGTTTTTCATGACCCCTTTTTCATGGTGGAGACCATCTGCATATGCTGGTTCTCCTTTGAGCTCCTCATGCGCTTCGCTTGCTCTCCCAGCAAAATGCACTTCTTCAAGGACGTCATGAACATCATCGACTTCAGTGCCATCCTGCCCTATTTCGTCACTCTGGGAACAGAGCTGGCCAAGGACAACGACGCCTCTCCGGCCACCTCTTTGGCCATCATCAGGGTCATCAGGTTAGTGAGGGTGTTCAGGATCTTCAAGCTGTCCCGTCACTCCAAGGGCCTCCAGATCCTTGGTCAGACGCTGAGAGCCAGCATGCGGGAGCTCGGCCTGCTCATCTTCTTCCTGTTCATTGGCGTCATCCTCTTCTCTAGCGCCATCTACTTTGCAGAGGCCGACCACACCGACACAGACTTTATCAGTATACCTCACGCCTTCTGGTGGGCAGTCGTCACTATGACCACAGTGGGTTACGGCGACATGTACCCAGAGACAGTGTGGGGTAAGCTGGTGGGCTCCATGTGCGCCATTGCCGGCGTGCTCACCATCTCGCTGCCCGTGCCCGTCATCGTGTCCAACTTCAGCTACTTCTATCATCGGGAGACCGAATGTGAGGATCACACCGAGTACACTCACGTCCAGACGAGTCTGTGGGAGGAAGAGGGGCCAGAAGGGGAGCAAACGGAGGAAGGAGATAGAGATCCAGATGGAGATTATTATGCCATTGAAGGCATCTGCAACCCTTTGAATGGGACTCTGTTGGGTGGACTGTGTGCGGGTCAGAGTCCAGAGTTCAGAGGAGGGAACATGTATCTGAGGGAGCCACTGGTTACCCAAGTGTGAGGAGTGTTTTTTTTTTCAATCATTAATCATTTGATGGTTGAAAAAATGATGTGAAGTGAATGAAAAAAAGCAAATAAAACAGTGAATGAGAGTAGAAAAAAGAACACTGGACGATAGATATTTATTACAACCAAATGTCACTAAAAGACATTTTTTATACAATATTGCTTTAAAAGGAAGAAATAGACAGTGAGTTTCACATTCTCAGGGTCTTGATATCAATATAATATAAGCTGTTATTTATTAATCCTACCAGCTTGTGTTTGAAAATGACTTTCTGATTGTCTGTTATGTGCCTTGAAACTATGATGTCTTAGTACTGTCACTTGTTGGCTTAATTGAAGTTTGAAGTGTAAGCAGATAGATTACTGGCAACATAGATGTCATGTCTCATCAAAACCCAACCAAACACCAGCAGAGCTGTCGCTGTAGACAGAGAGGGATCTCTCGTAAACCAACCCCACATTCTCAACATTCTTCTGTAAGTAATGTACAAAGTTCACATTTGTGTAGTTTTGGCTTATGTGACCTGACATGACCTTTATCGTGCTGTAACACAACACTTAATGACACGGTGTTAACCATTTGTGTTAAAGGGGAACGTTTTGATTGCTGTAACACAAGTTCTGCATTTACCTGCTTAATTATGCACTCAGTGTTTTTAATAAAGATTATATTTTATTAACTTTTCTTAAAAGAAGCAGTATTATTTATGGTTACTCTTCAGTGAAAATGTGCTGTTGAAAAAATACTTGCCTATTAGATTTAGCAGTGTTATTTAAGGATACAAACTATTACAAACCAGACACACAATTATACTTAATCCTGTGCTGCTAAGCCTACTGTATCTCTAAGCACAACATTTGTCTCAGAGGTCTGCCAGATCGAATCTGTGTTTCCCTGTTGTACTGCCAACCTTATCCAGGGCCACTAAGCTGCTATAAGCAGCAGCTTTCAGTGACGTTGCTCTCAGTTTCACTGGAACACATAAGACTTTCCACGGCACCGCAGTGATGACCCATGGAAGGTATTTGTACAGATGTAGCACTGCTACTGTAAACTGTGTAAATCAAAAAATACATATTTTCCTCACCTGTCCTGCTATTCATCAGTCTAGATTATTTTGGGTTGAGTTGCTTAAAATAGTTTCATGTAGGAACTATTTCTCTCATAGTTTCCACATGAAACTTCAAACAACAAGGTATGTGGATCAGCTGGAGTAAATGCCTCATGAATTCCATTTATAATCGTGAGAAGGCAGACATTTCTATGGCCAAAATGAATAAATGACATTACAGTTAACAGAAGGAGTATGTTTTTGTTTGTTTTGTTTTTGTTTGTTGAAATGTCACTTGAACATGCTGTTAAAGGTAAATCAGTTAAGAAAAACATTTCTAGAAAAAACAAAAAACCTACTAGTTAAATAAATTAATCAAACCACTAATGCAAAGACATATATAGATGTTATTTTATATGAAAGGTCAAATAAAAATAAAAATTAGTCGCTGCCCAGTACATGTGTTATTTTAGGCAATAAAGTCCACCTCCTCCTGTTAACACAAACGGGAATCGGGAAATATGGATTTTTTTAAAAATATATATTATATGCATTAAATGACAGAGGGATGGTATTTTTAGATGTCAAAACACACAGTTGAAATGGTCACCAGAGCCCATAAGCAAAGTGATTCAGAGAAGTTGGCCTACTTTCTATCAGGACTCATGTGTCCAGCAGAGAGCGCTCCTGCTCATCTAATGCAGCTCACCCTGACTCCAGCATCAGAGCTGTGGTCATTGGCCACAGGATCTTTGTTGTTCTGATTTTCATTGATTGATTTGTTTGTTTGTTTGTTTTTGATGTTTTGATGGGGAAAAAAAAGACATTTTCTTTCAATTTTTAGACATCCCATAATATTTAATAATAAAGATTTTACCACTACACATGTCAACACACCCTATAAACGGCAATTCTATTAATTTTGTGCATAAAGTAAATTACCTTTTCTTGGAAACAAATGCCATACTATCATATATGGTGTTTTTCTGTCTATTTTTATAAGATTTTGCCCTGACATGTGTCAACACACCCTAATTAATTTGACCTTTTCATGGATAAAAATGCCATACTTTAGTATGACTTTTTTCAGTTGGACATCCCATAATATGGCGTTTTACTGTTTTGTTTTTTTTCTGTTTTTTTGAGTTGGACAGGAGCATTCTGAGGTCGTCCTTCAGCTGATTACAGGATTTGCTGAAGTGGTATTTTAAAATTAAAGCCATTTGAAATCTCACATAATATAATAATATTTTAAAATACTTATTACATACTATACTAAGATTTTTTTCATTTCTTGGAACTACTTAAAAAAAACTATTTTTGGACAAAACACACCTCTACCACAATCAACATACTATTTTAAGGAGCTTTTAGGCACTTTAGGATAATTTTTGGTCAATTTTGTGGACATTCTATAATGTGCCTTTTTCTTTGAATAGTACATTGACCACAGTTATAGTGTAGTATCTCCAAAATACCAAGAAAACACCAGATTATACTATGTACGAGAACTTGGCCTACTTTTCCTCATGACTGATTTGTCCACCAGAGTGCACTCATGCTACCACAACATGGCCCACTGCTTCATGAGAGCTGATCATTGGTTATAAATATTCTTCTGTATGTTCTGTAAAATGATCCTTCTTGTTTATTGAGTTGTTTAGTTTCATTTATGAATAATTATAAGAAACTCAGACAGATGAAATACAAGCAAATTTTTTTTATATTTATTTTCTCTCCACTCTGATTGAAACACTGCTGTTGTACAAACACTGACTATTTCTTACTCAGACACAAACAAGGTTCAATAATAAACATGAAGTCTCATAATTTATTATAAAGTCTTTAAATAACTATCTGAAATACCCCCCCATACAATAAATAAATAAATAAATAGAAATATTGCAGTGCTTTAAGAACCAAAAGCGTCTCATTTTGAAACAAAATCAAGTTCTTGGTCAAACAAATAAATAGATTTTTTTAGATTTTTGAAGTTATACATCTGTTCAGGGGATTTTCTACTTGTCTGCTGAAAACTGAGGACTAACCAAAGTATTCAAACCCATTCCGAAAAGATCATCAGAGTCCACGTTGATATTTCTCTGAGTGTTTGGTGGCTGTTCTGACACGCTCTCACGCGCCAAAGCATTCCTGACTGGCAGGAATCGAGTGAAGGGGACGCTGTGTCGATCTGGGGAACTTCTCGATGCCAGAGACACAGGAAATGTGTAGTGAGAGGAAAGAAAACGAGTGTATCCATCCGCCAGCAGCAGTTCTCTGAAGGTGCAGTCTGCCTCTGAATATTCCCCCTGAAAGAGACGAGAGATGTAAACTGTCAACAACAGGAAGGATGCAGGCGTTAGGAAACTAGTGTAGATGTATGTTTTGTTTGCTCGCTGTACCTGCCCCCTCAAATGGCCTTCACCGTCCATGCAGAGGAACAGAGATGATGACTGTCCCTTGATCGCTATATGTCCTGGTTTCACTGCTTTAAGCTCCAGCACACCTGGAAATACAAAAAAAGATGTCTAGGTTTATCTCCATTTTCTTGACCTCAACCTATTCAATGTATTTGTAAGCAATTACAAAGTAATAGTCTTAGTCAAAAAGTCATAGTATTGCATGGCATCAACATTTGATTTAAAAAATGTCATAGTATAATAAGACTTGATAAAATAGTTCATGGTGCAGTATGGCAACAAAAATGTCATAAAAAATGTCATAATGAAGTACGACATCATAATTTTATAGTCCTAGTATAATATGGCATCAAAACTTTTAAAGGAAAAAATTAAATAGTATTGTGTGAAATTGTATGATATAAACATTTCTTTGACAAAGGTCAGAGTTTAGAATGACGTCTTTTATTTTAAATATAAAATACATCATGATATAGCATGAAGCTAAAATGTAATTAAAAAAAATTCTTATGCCATTAAAATTGTATAAGACAAACACAATCAATGTCAGAGTCTAGCATGCCTTCCAAATGTAATTTAAAAAAAAAAAAATAAAGATTTACAGCATAGTATGCCATCAGAATATCATTTCTCTGTTCTACTCACTGTGAGGGGTCTGAACTTCACTTCCTGACACTCTCCCATTCAGGCTCATCTGCAGATACATCCCTCTTCTGTGGTTATCTGCAACAAGGAGAAAATAAAGGGAGAAAGTCATCAGCACCGTTAGCAGCATCACCTGATCAACACTGCTGTTAGGTTCAAAGTATTTTAAATACCTGTGTAGAGGTGCACCTCTCTGACCTGGTTATCAAAGGACAGCAGTGGGTTGGAGTCAGTGAGATAAAACGACAGAGAGAAAGGAAGCGTGATGATCAAGAGACAAGATGACAGGCAGGAGAAAGAGGTGGATGGAAGCAAAAACATTTGGAAGACAGCTTGAGGAGGATAAATAAGGAATAAATAAAAATAAATAACTGATTTAAAATAAGTGACAGTTTGGAAAGCAAACTCGCTGTTGGAGCGAATTCTTTTCGTTCAAGTTCTAAACAGGAGCAAGTTTAGTGCCCTTTTAAAGGAGTTTGGAGAAGGAGGTCCCACTTCCTGAACATATGAGTCAGACATTTCTACATAATGAAACCGTGTTTGAATGCTGAGAGGAAGACCTGTGTTTAAACTCTATGTATGGGCTTCTTCCTGTCCTTTACAGTAACAGATGCCTGGCTGTTCGGTTGTTTAATCCATGCTTCCATTATGTGCACTCTTTATAAGTTATTAGTATTATTAGTGAGCATATTGTATTATGTTTGTAATTTATGAAAATAGATTTTTTCCCTAGAATTTTTATTATTCTATTTCTGCAATATTGTTTTCAATTAAACACCCCCTTTTTTGCTTGATAAATAATAATAATAATGATCATCATCATCATCATCATCGTCGTCGTCGTCGTCGTCATCATAATCATATAAAATGTTTTTTTACTTGACTTTTTGCCAAACTATCCATAAATACTTTTAAAATGCTCATAATGATATAATATCCCAAACTTTGCTTTGTCATTAGTTCAGTTACTTGGGATGTTTTTCCCATTCAGGCCTCCACTTAAAAAATATACAAATTTCACAACTGCAACAAGATGTAACACAAACATCTTTCTGCGTCATCTGCTGGTAAATGCATAATAAACAGTTAGGAGTGGATGTAACCAGGCTTCGCTGTGTTTACCTTATTCTGACATGTGTGCGTTTGAAGAAGAGAACGGGGGTGAAACTGATTTACAAGAAGAAGACAAGTGTTTATGTGACTGCAGCTGTGCGGTCACATGGGAAGCTGTACGTCAGCTCAGAAACTCACAAGTTAAGAAACACACTACATCACCAACAAATTGCACTTTCTCTTCAGAAAGTGCATGACCGCCTTGTTTCCTTGTGATATTGCACATCTACGTTGAAATATCAACTTTCATTTAATTTAATTACACCAAAGTGTGAAAGGAATAGTTCAAGCCAGACTCCATTGACAGAAACAAGCAGATGATTTCATTTTCATTTAAAAAAAATAAATAATTTGAAATTATTGAACATCATTTCTTTTGTTGCATACTCAAATATAAAGAACATAAAAATTTTAGCACCAAAGGCAGAAGTAAGGAGATTAACCTTATTTTTTTCTCCAGCAACTTCCATAAACATATTTTTAAAAATGCAATTTAATAATTTTTTTCCCTTTTTTTTTTAAAAAAAAAAAAAAAAGCATTTTTGACCAAAATCGCCACTTTTCAGTTTTTGAAAATGTAAAAAAAAAAAGGGTTTTTCTGTCCGATTTCAAAAATCCCCCACTGACGCATATCAGGAGACTAAAATAAAGCTATTCTGCGAATTTGA